>CACKRE030000045.1:4010-18832 GCA_902602495.3 Ectocarpus sp. CCAP 1310/34 | reverse complement strand
CCAAGCGACGAAAACCCAACCCCGATGGCAAACACCGGGGGGGGCGGTCGAGCATCAGCGCATGGTTTATTGATAGGGGTCAGCTTTCGACTATTCGAGAGAGTGTGTTGGGAAAAGGGTCGGAGATGGGCTGGTTAGAGGGTCTTACAATCGAAACGCTCTCGGGGTGGGAGAACGACAATGGTAGTGCTTGTGGTTCAAGACACAGCGAGCCGATAAGGCCCGCGCGCGACCAGATTCCTATTTTTTTGTGGTTCGAGCATGTTGTTCTGCACGAGAACAGCCGCAAACAATCGTTCAAAGCTGGAGGAAGATTCTGGGGCACGGGTTCCTCCTGTCCAATCAAGCGTCGGAAGAGCACCCCGTGTTGCTATCAAGCAAGGTACAACAGGTGCACGGCACCAAAAATCTCCCCCGACCGAAGCCCTACGATGGACTACGAGGGGACGCTACACCGGGCCCAATCTCACCCATGAAGGAGGAGCTTATTCTTGCCGTCTAGCTCTATCCCTCTTCGGTGGACGATCGTCAGCGGCACCATCTCACGGTCGTGGGAAGGGATTCGCGTGGTGTAGCAGCTGCGCAAGCCGAATCAGAAGAGAAGGAGCGCTGTCAGCGAGAGGCACCGCGCTCCGCGCTGCTCCGCGTAAAATGCATCAAGCAGCAACAAAGAGCACCGCTTGGCTGCGGACAAGCACGGGAGATTTGTGAATTCAAGTACCCACTAATATCAGATAATCCGAAAAGAGACTTTTCATGCAAGCAGGTGACAAGCTTTTGCAAAGCACCTCCACGTACGCACGGACGCCATGTTTTCTTCCTTGTGCTGCTGTAGTCGAACGAGTTCCCCCAAACTTGTTAGCCCCTTCCGCCCCCCCCCCCCCCCCCCCCCCCCNCCCCCCCCCCCCCCCCTAGGTCCGATTTGAAGACGCCTACCTGTAGTCCCGACCGTCGAAGCGAGGGTTACCCGGCACCTCTGTCCTCCTCAGCAGCTCCACCCTGCCGGATTCCAAGCACACGTCGTACACGTCCTCCGGCGCTGTGGGCGACGAGAGTGAGAATCGCGCGGTTCGAGCTTCGAACCACGAGTTCACCCCCGGCCTGAGGGTACACGCGGCGCTCGACGCCGTCGCTCCCCCCGCTGCTGCACTAGCGGCAGACGCTCCCTGCTCTACGAGACCGCTTGCGTTACGGCTGCCGCTAACGCTTTTATTATCAACAACGCTACCACCAACGCTGTCGCCGCAATGTCCGCCAGCGTTGGGCGGGGATACGACGAACGGCGACGGGAGGGTCCCGTCGCCGCCTGCGGCGGGGGCGGGGGATGAGTGGGCGAGGGGGACCACCCTCAGGCGCGGGCAGCCGGACGCGGGGCAAGTCTCGTACAGGACGCAATGGTCCCTGAAGAGGTCCATCTCTTGTACCGTGCCGGGATGCCTTCCGCACGGCACCGCCTCCCACGGAACGTCGGCGACGCCTTCCAGGGAGGAGGAGGAGGAGGAGGAGGAGGAGGAGGAGGAGGCATCGCCCCTTCTTACCCCCCGCCCCGGCTGCGGCTGCTGCTGCTGCTGCAGGGGCACCCGGACAAGGCGGTATTCCCCCGCGTCGACCGCTGACGACCTTGGCGTTCCGCTTCGCCCGTGTCTATCTCCAACACCACCGTTCTTCGACGGTGGGGAGTTGGTTACGATGTAAAAGGCGTCGCCAGAGTGGTCTACGTAGTACTCCACGCCCTGGCGCCTTCTCCTGAGCAGCGTGGGACCGGCGCACTCGTGCTCGTGAGCAGCGGGGGCGGCGGCCGCGGCATCAGCTGCCGTCGTCGCCGCTGTCCCCTCGACTCCGGCGGCACCCCCACGCCCGGCTATGGGCGACGTCGAGCCCGGTAGTAGGTACACCTCAGAGGTAGTCTTGGAGTGCACGTTGATGACAACGAAGGAGTGGTCCTTGGTCTTTCCGACGTCCACGAAGAAGGCGTCGTCCTCCTCTTCGAACACGGAGCGGTCGCTGGCAGAGTCCACCGTCCAGTCTTCCCCCGTGCCCCCGCCACCGCAAGCGTCGTCTGTACGGCCTGCTGACTCAGCTGAGCTCGTCCTTTGATGTATGACGACGCGACGGACCTACACACATAGATGGCACCCCCGCGCCCGTCCGGACAAAGGCGTGACAGGGGGGGGAGCGGGTATAGTCATGAAAACGCATGACGGGGTCGGTAGACCACAGACCTCGCATCCCCAGAGTGCCGAGACAGCACCATAGGCCGGGTACTCGCCGGCCCAGGCCATGGATACGGGGGGGACCTCTAAGAGGTTCAGCAGAGAGGGCTTCGACGGGACAGAGGAACAGAAGGCTGCACGCGAATTATCCGGCCTTGAGCAACCTGAGCCTTCAACCGTTTAGTGCACTTTGTACAGCAACAACAAAACGAGTTTACGTGAGCGTCACCTGCCACGGTCTCCGCAGATGGTCGGGTACCGTGTAGAACAGCTCATACTCAGGAGTGCAGTCTCTGAGACCACCCTCACCACCGCCGGCGCCATCGCCGCCGCCGCCGCCGCCGCCTCTCGCAAGGTCTTGAGGTGACCAGGTCGATCCCCACTCTACGCCCACGACGTCGTCCCACCTGATGGTGATGGGATGGGGCATACGCGATGCAGTAGGCGATAGCACCCTAGATGGTCTCAAATGATCCACGGCGGCACATCGTAACACGATTTTTTTTACCAAAAACTGAAGAGTTATGAGGTCGAATGCTCCACACGCAAGAGGTTGCCTGGGAATCAGAAGAGTAACGAAGCCTGGGAAGAACGTTGATCTACAACAGATCCCTCAGATCCTACTCTTTATGTACGTGTGTCTGTGCTTGCTGAATCTCCGCATCCTGACCTCCACAAAACGGTGGTTATGGAAAGATATCTCGATCGAGAGCTACCTCTCCTCCCCTGCACGTATCGGTCGGGCTTCGATAGCACCCCCCGTATCCTCTTGACATTGTGGAGTAATCGATATTGAACGACCAAACCGATCGCGCGCCCCTGTGTGTTCGCCTGAACTCTCACGGTAGTCTAGACACTCATCTAGCGTCGAGAAACAACTCGATTACTAGGCCGACCTTCTGGAAGGGGATCGCTGGCGGAAGCAACACCGTCAAGAATTAACGAACGAAGATCTCTAATACAGGCAAAGAGAAGCCCAGGAGTGGAGTGTGAAAAAGGGCGGCGAAAACGAAGCGGTACGTGACTCGTGACCTGTGACCTACCCACCCGGGACCTACAGCGTTAGTGCCAATCGCCATCGACGTAGAGGTGGTGCGGGGCAGGCCGACCTTTCTGCAGACTTGAGAATGAGAAAAAAACATGTTTGCTCTGCTCGGCTAAGTATGGCTCCGAAGGGCACTCGTGAGACGCAAAGCGCAGAACCCCTAGCCGGACCCTTGCATGTGTATGTCGGACGCACGGTGAAAGTCGACCTCCCCCCCGCCCCTCCCCCCAGAACCAACTATCAGTCGTGCCACAAGAGACTGGAAGAAAAATAGAGCAAAACGGACTACCAAAACGAACAAAACCAAGGCGACCGACCGGCTCCGCGCTGGCTTGGCTGCTTACATGGCATCCTCCCTCAGCAGGGCCACGGTCGGCCCCTGCCGCTTGCCACCGTCGCCGTCTTCTCTCCCTCCCCCTCCCAGGAGGTCGAACACCGCGAGCACGAAGCGATCGCTCCCGTCCATGCAAAGGGTGCACGCAAGCATCCGCTGGTCGGGCGAGAGCTTCATGGCGCCCAAGGCGGGCGTCGGAGCCGCGGTACCGAGCTCTTCTTCTTCCTCTCCACCGCCGTAGAAGGAGGTAACCTTTCCGTCCCCGCTGTCGCCGCCACCCCCACCGCCACGATCGCCGCACCCGATGTCGCCTAGACCCCGCTCTTCGACCTCGTTCAGGTCAAACACCTGCGGGGTGTGGGGCGCGCCGAGTGCCACAGCCGACGAAGGCGATATCAAGGTTGGTCCTCAAACGCCTCAGCCGTGCTGACGGCGGTCCCAAGGAAGAACGTATTTTCCCCCGCATTGAATTCCATTCTTCCTACAACGTACTAATCAGTGGGGGGGGTGAGCGGAGTCCAAGCTCTCGCGGACGTGTGGTGTACGGGATGCGAGGAAATAATATTACCACGTGAGTGGCAGTATCGAGATTGTTTTCCTAGGGGGTGTTGGGCTACAAACGGGGTCATTACATTATCTTCACACACAACTCGACCACGCAATCAACTCACTTTCGCCGACACCAGAGTAGAACTGAATTGTGCCACGAAGCCTGGCTTGGCGCCTTTCATGCACGCCTGCGCTCATGACTGCACAATGGAATACCACGTGAATCCTAGCTATCCGAATGTCGAAGCAGGCCAAAACATCTTTGCCACGCCCGAGACATAAAGCGATTTCGCGCGAATACACCTATTGCAGCCAAAACATACCCGTTCCCGCCGCCTCCGCCTTCATAAGGGAAACCAACAAGAAAAAACAGCCACGATTATCGCACTCACCACTTGTTCGTCGTCGAGCGTGCCTTCCACCGGACGCCTGACGTATATTGGAAACCCTTTCCCGTCGTCCCTCCTCGTGTAGTACAGGAAGTCCCCCAGGCGCTCGGGGACGCTGCGGCTATCGCCACCTTCCTCCTCCGGCTGGCGGTCCACCATGCGACGGAACAGCTCGCTCGCGCGTCGATGGAGCGGTCTCAAGTACGCGGCGGAATATCGATTCTCGTGCTGAGTTCGACGGTCGTCGGTGCGATTTAACACACGTGATCGATGAGTATTGTGAGCATTAATAATTGCACGTTGTTGCATCGTGTCTCGCGCACACGACGAGTGATGAACGAGCTGCAGCTACAACTGTAAGTCACCGACTGTTCACACATCCAGCACCGCGAAAACCCTTCAGATCTGGGTACCTGTCGTGTGGGTCTGCCTGTTGACTCTCCTGAAAATCATTGGTAGTTAAACCATTAGTCTAGCTGTGAGACCTTGCCCCTTCAAAAAAGGTTTCGTGCGAAACCCAACTGTTTGCATCATTCACTGAAACGCATCCAGCTGCGGCATCTATTCAGGGCACGTTTGGATGGACGCACCTCCAAGTGTCTGACGACCTCCTCGCTGCCGATGTCGTGCATCCATCGGTACTCGTCGTCCCCGCGTGCATCCCGCCGTGGGTTTGGTGGTCGTATTGCTCGAATCCTACCGATCCATCGAGATGGAGAGGGGGGAGAGATGTAGTGACACGTCGAGAGATAGAGAGAGAGAGACGGAGAGCGAGAGACAGAGACAGAGAGAGCGGGTGATCGAAAGGAGATGGACTTCCTTATTAGCGTTGCGTGCAATCACGTGCCGCCGTTGCCAAGGGGTGTCCGTGTTCTGCAGCGGCGTTAAAATACCTCTCGTGACTGCTGTTCCATCCTCTCAGCCATGCTTCCACACTACGACAAAAAGTAATGCTACCTCCAGGCTCTATTGCTATACGTGCTCGGTGTTGGCAGCACACAGGATACGCGAACCTCTGCAGAAGGTTTTCACGGGGGGACTACATGTAGTTACACGCGGGTGTCGTCGATATTGGTGTACAGCTGCAGATTATCTCCTGTAGGCATCTCCTTTAAGTATTTTGTAAATTGGACCGGTTGGTGGAGCGTTTCTTGATCGCAGCTCCGCCTTGTGCACGAAGTACTATTATACTGTAATAGTACAGCAGTTGTGTAGCCCACAGACAGCAGTACATTCCAAAGCAGTCCGCTGCTTTGGGATGGCCAAACATGAACAATGATTGTACCAAGGACTAGACAACAACGTATCGGATACCATCTCGCATGGCACCGACAAATCAAACCTGCCAGCGGTCGTCGTCGACCGCCACCGCACCGCTGCCGTTGTTGTGCCATTTGTTCCAACGGCCTGCTGCAGCTGCGACCAGCGGTCCGTCGCTGCTGTTCTCCTGGCCTTTCCAGAAAGGGAAGCCCTTCCTCCACCCACATCTCTAGCCCTCTTCTTTGTTGTACCCACCCCAGACAAGGTCAACCGACTAAGCCACCGGCCAGGCATGACTCTAACAATCGCCAGCAATGTACACACGGCTGCGCTGGAGTGTGAGGGATTACGATACCATGATACCATATGATCCATCGTATGACTGTCGGCAACCAATTCCGCCGCATTATTAGAGTGAGGGGGTCGGCGCCAGCTAGCTGATTCGGCGGGGCCTCCCAAGGCACACGCAAGCTTGGGTTGGTGCATCGCCCGTAGGCACGACCTGCGACACTGCGCAGCAGTCCTTCTCTTAAGGCTACACGGTAAGCCCACCAAATCAACGCAAGGAATGTGTCCTTGAAAATATCACCGAGGTTTGTGTCCGGGATTGGCTGCTTGTCGATTCACGAGTGATCATGTCACGGCTGATGCTGCATGCCAGACTACAGCATCAGCGGTGACGGCGTCTCTCTCGCCTGATGCCACTTCTTTCGTCCTCGCCTTGGCACCGAGGCCGGTCGAAACCCCTTCAGAGGAGCAGCTCGGTGGTGATGGGGTGGATAGCAATTGTCGCATCATAGTCTGCTCTTTGTTTTGTTGGCTGGACTTATGATGTACATCAAGTGCAACAGCCCGCGTACATCAACATGACAGAGGAGTGGCACAGCAACACCCGGATCGGGGGACTCTTCTGCCACACAGCAACCCTCCCCTCTCCCGCGGGTCACGGGGCTATCAGTCCGTGCTATTGTACGCTTGTACACAACAGTTTCATAAATTCGTGAGGGAGCAGAAGTCTCGAGCGACTATTGGACTACGCATAAGCGTCCTGCAATTATAGAGCAGTGTTACGTGTCCAGGACAGTGCACCACGTGACCCCAACTTTTGAGTGTTTTCGGCCGCTCCTCCCCCCTACTGGGGACATCAGAGTAAGCGGTACCAGCGCGGCTAAGTCACAGTCTTCAGCGGTAGTCTCCTACCTCTGCGAGGCCCACCGCTGTCGGTCAAGTATCATGACTCACTGCTGTGTAGAAGTACATCTTTCTCCGCTTTTTTTTCATCTTGCTCCTGAGGATCCAGCAACCGTAAACCATCACGCCCCCCGCCCCCGCCCCTTCCCAAACCCCACAGGATGGTTTTAAGACGGCCACGCGCGGGGGCGGCGGCGGCGGCGGCGGCACCTTGCCCAGGAATGCCCCGGGCAGCGGTGGTAGCGGCAGCGGCAACAGCTCTCGCGATGTTGGCGACATCGACGCTCCCGGCGGAGGCGTTCTTCACCCCGCCCGCCGTCCCGCCGTCGTCCTGGAAGCAGCAACAAGACACTGTTGCGAGAACGATGATGGCATCGTTTCAATCGCCGACCAACGCCGGGGTGGCGAACTCATTCTCTCGTAACCCCGCGGCGATAGACGCGTCGGAACGGGGCGGGGCAAGGTTAAGGGTCGAGAGAGGGCAGCAGCGGAGATTCAGCAGCAGCCTCGGCCGCCCCCTGCGTTCGTCGCCGTCCGATGGTGGCAGCGACGATCCTTCGTCGCAAGGGATGTCCGAGAGCGAGAAGCTGCGGGAGAAGCTGGAGACCATCGCGTCCGCGTCTGGGGAGGGCGGCGGCGAGGACGGCCTGACACAGAAGGAGCAGGAGGAGCTGGACGAGATGGAGGAGGACAGGAGGGTGGAGGCGGAGGTGGACCGCTTGGAGGCCGCGGAGAAGGCCAAGAGCATGGATGCGTTCCGGATGAGCTTGGACGAAGACGACGACGATGAAGACAACGCAGAGGACGAGGTGAGAAATTTGATGTAAGCAAGAACGTAACGCGCCTCACTGCGACTTAAACGCTGGAGCCACGCCCTGTGCAGGTTGTTGTTCTTGTTTTGCTCTCTCTTGATTGTGGTGCTCTCGCCTCTGCGACCCAGTTTTATGCGTGCCTTTCATGAAATCGTCGGGTCGGTGCCAACAATCCTCCTGACTAATGATCCCTTACTGCAGAGTAAGAAAGCCCACACAATGCCCTCGGTCTTTACACGTCAATCCAATTGCATACCGTTAAGACTGCGGGCCATCCTATCAACATCCCCCAGGTAATACATTCTTCTATAGTCGATTGCCCCACAACGGAGGGCGGGCTCCTCCCGGAAAGGGTGATTCTGGAAAATATTATTGCTGAATTTTGTCCTTCAAGGCATCGGTCGATTTTTCTTTCGCAACGTCATGGTTGTGGAGCTTTCGAGCTTCGACAGCAGCCCGGTTACAAGGGTGTGTGTGCATGCCTGTCGCAGTTGTGACTGAGCGATCGA
Source organism: Ectocarpus sp. CCAP 1310/34 (assembly GCA_902602495.3). Lineage (NCBI taxonomy): Eukaryota > Phaeophyceae > Ectocarpales > Ectocarpaceae > Ectocarpus > Ectocarpus sp. CCAP 1310/34. Next base: position 10,530 of record CACKRE030000045.1, on the reverse strand, counting down.
TGCGTCTCCCCGCCCTGTGTAAAGCACCATCGGTCCACGGCCATATCTCGTGATACATCTTTTCACCCACTGACTGATTGGTTGCGAAAAAAAACAACTAACGGGGCACCAGGTTTACGAGGAAATTATCGCCAACATGACCAAGCCTCTGGGTATCACTATCGAGGAGTCCACGGACAAGGCGAAGCTGGTGTACATCACAAGCGTCGGTGACAAGGTGAGCTCGGGGTGAAGAGCGAAGAGTGCCTAGCGCCTTTTGTTTGCCGCGTAGGCAGTCATATTCCTCCCGGTATCTAGCGGGCGGTACGAGTTTTGCCTCGTCGACTCCGTGGCTCTCTTGTTGTCGAGAGTCACCGTTCAGGCACGAACTTGTACCCTATCCCGGTGCTGCGTTGCTGTGCTGCGTATGATACGACCAGGCTGAGGCGGCCGGCCTGCAGGTTGGCGACGTTCTCACGGGCGTTAGTGCTGTCTTCGGCGACGAAGTGTGGTCGGTCAACGATAAGAACATCGAAGAAATTCGCTCTTTGGTCCGATGCAGGTGAAGGGGGATGTGCTGCCTCTGTGTGTTCCTCTTTATGACCACCAACGAGCTTTTGAAGCCGGCTGACCAAGGAGAAGACGTCGGTCTGGAATGTTTGTGTGTTTGCTCAACAATTTGGTTTCCTGTTCCGGAAGCTTTTCTGGTTCAATGGCTTCCCCCTCTCAAATGTGCACGTTCGCTCATCCGTGTAGATAGATACCAGCTCCTCGCGTTATGACTGCTGTTGCTGCTGCTGTGTTCTTGGAATGAAAGTGTAGCTGCTACCCCAAATTATCAATCAAGTACAACCGGGACATTCACACGCGCATTTGCTGTTTTTGTTGTCACCCAGCCCCGTGCTCCAACAGCGACACGCTGTTTCTGCAGCAGGGAGTAAGAGAACCACGTCTCTGGTGCATCCCTCGTGCAGCTGACTCGCCCCCCAGGTGCTTGCTTCTTCATTCGCCCTGCGGGCCCTCGATACTGTCCCAAAACACCTAGTTCCTGGTGCGCATGTATGCACAACGTCACGAAGTTTACCCGGCCCCGAATGCTACCCTCGACCCCCCCCCCCGCGCACCTCCCATGCACGCCCACCAGACCCGAACCCTACAGCCTGATACGTGTTGAACGAGGGCATGTGTCGTTGGAAGAGAGGTGCGCGCCGGGCTTTGATGAGGAGGACTTGAGCAACTGCTGGCAGCTGCCGGACGACATGATTCCGGGGGATGGAGAGGAATGCGAACTCAATCCTGACTACCAAAACTTGTGCGTGGAGTTCCGTTGTTGGTGTTGTTGTTGGTGTTGTTGAAGTCGCTAGCGTTTCATTTTCAGTATTTTTTACCGAGGGTATCACTGGCCTCAACTGAAACCCACTAGCTCGCCTCATCACAATCCCGCCGTAAGATATTCAGAGAGAGGGGCGCAGAGAGAGAGAGAGAGAGATAGAAAGAAAAACTAGATGTTATTGACGTCGCTAGCAGTGTTGTTTAACCTTCCTCCCTCGTTGCGGTATGCCTGTGACCCCTACTGCTACGATACTGTCCAAAGATAGGGTTACACGAGCGAGGCAAAAAATATTGAGTGTGGTTCGAGTGGCATTCCAGGAACCAACACAACCGTTGGCTGTCTGCGAATTGGTCCAGATATCGAGGATTCCCCGCGAGCATTCAGCCCGCATATTTACGGTTTTATTGGAATCGGAGGCCCCGGAATGAGAAGCATTTCGTCCACGAACGGAATTCAGTGGTCCACACCACCTTACACGTACACAGCTACTTTCCGGCTGCATTAGTGTTGGCTCCATTGATGGCGACAATAATGGTAACGATGCCCCTGTCATAGATAGAGAGACATTAGAGAGAAATTCATCGAGATAAAGAGAGGCAAGGCAAAGAGGGAGAGACCGCGAGACCGCGAGACCGCGAGACAAGAAACAGAGGGAACGAGAAGAAATGACCTGTTTGTAGATGTTGGCCAATTTTGCTCATATGTTGCCTTGTTTGTTAACTGAACGCCATATATGCATACAACGAATCCAATCCGTAGGTGGGCAGCAGTGTACGAGGAGGAGATGGACGTACTCACCGGGGAATCGGCCGCAAGGGCGGCAGGGGTAGGCCGCGGAGGCGTGTTCGGCGGGGGGGGGGGGGGGGGCACACCGAAGAAAGGCAACCAAGGCCCTCCTCCGAAGGAGAAGCCGGGGCCGGGGTCGTTCAACGGAGAAACTTTCACGGGAGATTCTTGGGACACCTCAGGGCCCAGCTTCTAAGACCTACTTCTACCTCTTGACTTGGTTTTGCCTCGCGGGGCACGGTGTCGAACTGCTGCTGATGAGGCTAGCTAGAGGCTCTTCCGTTCGTTTGGCATGCATAGGTTTGTTATTGCTCTTGTTGGTCGAAGCTGCAGAATGAATGAGAAGCTGGACAACCAGAGGCAAGACTTCTCATCTTTCGTTTTTGTACCCGGAGAAGGCGCGTTGATCGCGCTCCCAGTCCATATTGCTGGGGGGGCTTTCGGTACCAGCACCGGCGTTGAGAGGGAAGAATAGGCATCCCGAATATGTGTGTTGCGATCCGATCTAGGAGCATTCACGCACTTTTTGGGTGTTTCGACCTCTCCAAGTGAAATATGAAGGATTCGACGAATGTTATAGCCCGGGGCTAACGCGGCGTCGCAAGCAAGCTTACTCCTATTTTGAAAGTGAGTCCCAGAAGAGTCAACCTTCTTGAAGCCGAGACCAAACCTGAGCATGTAACCTTAACCTAACCGTCGTGCTCGTGCGAAGCCGAGGGCATCCGTCGGGTTTTCTTTTGACCGGACCAGACCGATTCTCCCACACCCTTGAGGTGCTGCGACAACGATGTAAGAAAGTGAGATGATGATCATGGCGAAGAATATCCACGTGCGTACGTCGGACAAGGTACATAGAAGGCTCTTTCTTGTCTAATGGAAGGGACATATCTAAAATTTGCCGCGAGCGTCTCCTTGACCTTCGCTTGCCCCAGGCGCGCACCGCTATACACCAACTTTTGGGGATGTAGGGGGTGGTCAGGCAATACGTACGGTTCACTTCCATTTAGTGGAGTGTAGATTAGTGTAGGATCAAGTCGAGCCAAGCTGTCAGATCAATTCCGTTCAGAGGCGAAAAACCAAGGTGAAAAAACAATTGAGAAAGCCAGAATGTATGAGGCGATCCCCATGCATGGTGGTTCAGCTGATGCCCTCGACTATCCCTCTTGACTCTTCTAGACTTCATTGTCGCTTCCAAATATTACAGAGTTCGACCAAGACTCGCGACTCCGTGTGGCCGCGAACGCGCGCACATGCACCAAAGAGGAAGAGGGTCTGCTAGGTCCGTTCGGCGTTGCAGGCAAGCACCGCGAGAGGAAAGACGACAAAAGAAAATGCGGCGTATGACCACAGATGGTGCGTTAAACGTGGTACAACTAGAGGCCACATAAATGAGACGAGAACAAACAGAACAGAATCAGTTAAAATTCAGCTCGAGATCGATACAAGCAAGAACCCACAAATCTAGTAAAAGGTCCCTAGGGACAGAGACGTATAGTGATGGATGTTCCGGCGGGTGAGCAGACGTGAACACGCTCCTCCTCCTAGCCGATCCGTGTAGAGGATACTTGTGAGACTGCTGTACTTCCATTCACCAAGCAGGTACGTAGGCAAGCACGAAGTCCATCCATGCAGAGCAGGTGGGCAAGAGTGTCCAAGGCAGAGGGCGCTCCGTCACTCACCAACTCAACGTGTCACGCACATGTATGCCAACTCCCAGAGGCTCCGTGATCACAATGACCGCCGCGTACCCTAACAATGAACAACGTGAACAATACCCAAGAGTTTCTTTAAAATTTCGCATCTCGGACCTGTCTGTTCCTCCTGGTCGCTTGCCATCTGCCGGCTGTGCGATTCCTTTCGTCACAAAAGGTGCTCTGCGAAACCAACGCCTCTCCACCACGAGTCACGCACACACATATTTCAAACATAAAAATAGCAAAGGGAAAAATGAAACTTGCGATGATGGCGGAGAATCGTGGTGACTCCGATCACACTCAGTGCGACTTCCACACCCCACAGACGTTGACTCCGGGTAAATCAGGTTAGGCATCGCCGGGCCGCTGGGCGATTGTCAGCTCCTGCAAAGAGACGGGCCACTCGACCTCGTCGACGGGCTGTGTGAAGCTGAAGCTGAAGCTGAAGCTGAACTCAAGGTGCCGAAGCGACCCTGGCCACGTCACCTCAGTTATCGGCTGACTGAAGTGGTAGCCAAACTTCAGGTGTTCCAGGGATGATGGCCACGAAGCTCGATTGATCGGCTTATTGAATGAATCGCTATACTCCAGCTTGCGCAGCGTAGGCCAAGATACTCCATCGATGGGCTGGTTGAATTTTCCAAAGAAGCTGAGTGTTTGCAGAGAGGCCGGTCACGCGACTCTTGCTACCGGCTGATTAAAATCTTGCCTGAAGTACAGATGCTGCAGGGAAACAGGCTACGCGGCACCTTCGATAGAGGTGTTGAACGCGGGCCGAATCTACTCTGTTGAACAGATGATGGCCACGTTACCCTGTCGATAGGATGGTTGAATAACCAGCTGAGTTCCAGCCGTTGAATAGACGATGGCCATGTTCCCCTGTCGATGGGCCAGTTGAATGACATCCCGAGTGATATCCGTTGGAGAGACGATCGCCACGCTACCCTGTCGATACGCCAGCTGAATGACATCCCGAGTGATATTCGTTGAAGAAACGATAGCCACGCTACCCTGTCGATAGGCCAGTCGAAGTCTTGGCCAAACTTCAGATGCTGTAGCGATGCTGGCCATCGAACCATATCGATCGGCATGTTGAAGTCTGCATCGAACTTGATCTGCTTCACGTTTCGGAGCCAAAAAATGCCGTCGAAACTACCGTTGAAACGGCAACCGATCTTAATGCACTCCACGCTTGCCACAAGATCGCTTGCGGCATCCAGCACCGCAGCCATTATATTCCACGTCACCTTGCGCGGCCGAAACGCTGGTACACGCGCCGTAATCGGCTGCATCTCGTTCCGCTTTCGGAGTGTGGTCGTAGAGACCCACAGATGTCGAGGAGTCCCAAGTTCAACTCGTAGATGCATTCGAGGGACGCTTCGGCAAGCCATGCAGGACTGCAGCGATGCCAGCTGGAGCTGACTTGTCGACTTATACCATTCCTTCCCATCACAAGGCTCCCCGAGGGCCACGATCATGGCGTCTAGGCAAAGACTGGGGCCTGAAAGGGTTCAAAATGTGTGGTTGGGTGAACATCGCGATCGATCATGGAGTTGGCTTAGATGGAAATTTGCAACCGACTTCCGGCGAGACCTACAGCTATGAAAGAGGCATGTTTGTATCCATCCAGACAGTCGAGTGTACCTGGGACTAACGTTTACACTTGGCGAGGTCAGTCTGTCTGGAAAATCGTGCGTCGAGACCACCAGTAATCGGACACGGTTTGACCTTTGAAGACGATTGCAGCAACTAGTCTGCGTAGCAGTAGAAAAGAATCCATCTCTCCGTGGCATGTATTTTCTTGTTCTCGAATTATTACGGAAGCATGATAGGTCAAAGTTGACCGAGACATCTACGTAGAACGTGTGTAGCTTCTGGAAGCCTTCTGGAAACTTCTGGTTCCTTCTGTAAGCTTCTGTAAGCGTACTAGATCTAGGTTGCAGTTGATACTCTTCTAGAACGTAGGAGGGCTTCCAGAAATCATTGTGGAAGCATTCTGAATCTATCTTTCGTGTGATTGGCTTATTTGTCCGGTATTCGAGGAGAGTGGTGCNAGTGTGAACCTCTGAGGTAGGCTACACAGCCTCCTGGCATCTGTAGCATCGTACTGCTGCTAGTGCACAGCGAAATTTCACTGACAGGTTATGAGCCTCGGCTAATGCACACACTACGAGCTGCGAACATCACGGGAAGATCAAGGCAACCTCTTCTCGGGACATCAACCTTTATCCGTGGACAACGAAAGAACCTGATTTCGGAGATTTCTGGAGATTGCGACGCCGTCATCGGTCAACGGCAACACAAGCAAACGCGCAAACTTGGTCATCTACACCACGGTGCTGAAGGTTCACGTCGTATACACACGTTACCACCCCTGCGGCAGTAGTGGGTATCTCTGTGTGTGGTGAACTAGCAGCGAAGGTCACGTGCGCGGGAGTCTCGAGCAGCATACGCATCGGGTGTACAAGGAACTACACTGTATCATCAGTGGAGGCGATCAACAACCGNCTGACAGGTTATGAGCCTCGGCTAACGCACACACTACGAGCTGCGAACATCACGGGAAGATCAAGGCAACCTCTTCTCGGGACATCAACCTTTATCCGTGGACAACGAAAGAACCTGATTTCGGAGATTTCTGGAGATTGCGACGCCGTCATCGGTCAACGGCAACACAAGCAAACGCGCAAACTTGGTCATCTACACCACGGTGCTGAAGGTTCACGTC
>CACKRE030000044.1:34209-66606 GCA_902602495.3 Ectocarpus sp. CCAP 1310/34 | reverse complement strand
ACTTGCGATGCCTCTCGACGGGTCCCCTCTACGTGTGCGTCTCGGCTTCTCTTTTCAACCGAATGTCATACCGCGAGGCCTGCTGCTACTGCTACTGCTGCTGCTTCTGCTGCTGGTGTGCTGCCGACGGTTGGATGTTTTTTCGGATTTTCTCCCGATGTCACATTTGTTCGTGCGTGGACATGTCTCGTCGCTCCCAACAAAGGAGCACTGAAAGTGGAACGTTAGGAGGTACCATGCCTCGCGGGCGGGGTGTGCTGCCTCGGCCGCGGGCGGACAGCAGTCATATTGCTAGAGCTATGCCATGTGGATACCCATGTTCAGTTCACAGCAGCAGGAGTGTGCGGGGTGAAGACAATGTGTCTGCCTCTCTCTCTCGATCGAACCCCCCAGTTCACGCCCAGCACGTACAGCAGTCACCGATGAGAGTCCTGATGTGTGGTGGTCTGCTGTGATATACGAAAGGTTTGTGTGAGCAAGGGAGTGGCGTGTGGATGCGACCATGTGTACTCGAGTGCATGTGGGAGATACCAGGAGGTGGGTGTGTAGAAAACGGGAGACGGTGGTTGAAATATGTGTGTTCCACAGAAGCCTTGATGATGTCAGCGGTCTCTTCGCCCCGTTGAGAAAAAAAAAACCCTCGAAAGATCCAGGGAAACCCAGTCACGTAAGGGTTAAAAGTGGGTGGCGGCTCGAGATTAAACGAAAGTGTGTGAGTGCACGAAAATGTCCATCCGTAGGAGGCAGCCTTCACCTGAGATTGAGATGCCGCGGGAATGCTGCTCCCGACTACTCCCGATTGTGTGCCTTGGCCTGCTGTTCTTGTTGAGGCGACCACTGGACCATCAGGCGGCCGGCTCGTTCACAGCAGTTTGGACTTCGAACAGCAGTACTGCTGTAGACATGCTTTCCCACCAACAACGCCGGACTGCACCGTATTGCCGACTCCCGTCGGCATAGCGGGAGACGATTTGGCGCCCCGTGTTATGTGTGGATATAACATGGCACTGGCGGTGCGTGGTGCGTGGTGCGTGGTGCGTGGTGCGCTGGCGCCTCCGCCAAGCACGGACCCACGCACCATCAGCGCCAAACCCGCGGCGGCTAGGATATGACGGGTATGAGGGGGCTCCGTGAGCATAGCATACAGCCGCCGCTGCCGCATATAAAACTTGCATCACGATCAACATCAGTTGCACATGCTGCTTTCAAGCGAGTGGTTGGAACTGTCCGTACCACGATGACCATTGCGAAAGAGGGAGGGGGAAGGGCGTCACCAAGGCTAACATATCACTTAAATCGTCGCAATGTGCGTCTATGGGGGGTGTAGACTAATACCTTGTCGACAGCGGTATGCATGTTAATGTATGTATCCACAGCTACGTATCACAGCTAGCTGTGTACGGGAGGATCTTCCCTTCTTCGAGGTGGCANAAACCCGCGGCGGCTAGGATATGACGGGTATGAGGGGGCTCCGTGAGCATAGCATACAGCCGCCGCTGCCGCATATAAAACTTGCATCACGATCAACATCAGTTGCACATGCTGCTTTCAAGCGAGTGGTTGGAACTGTCCGTACCACGATGACCATTGCGAAAGAGGGAGGGGGAAGGGCGTCACCAAGGCTAACATATCACTTAAATCGTCGCAATGTGCGTCTATGGGGGGTGTAGACTAATACCTTGTCGACAGCGGTATGCATGTTAATGTATGTATCCACAGCTACGTATCACAGCTAGCTGTGTACGGGAGGATCTTCCCTTCTTCGAGGTGGCAACCTAATTTGTTGCCTTTCACGGCCCACAGATCTCATTATTCAACCCAGGCAGCGTCTACACCCTGGTAGGGTTCCTGCCCGTGGACCTTCTGGGTACCGATTACCTTAGCAGGGTGTCACAGCGTCCGTACAGTGTCTAATTGGCCGTAAGGTCCGTGCAGGGGTAGCCATTTGGCCACAAACTATAATAGACTATACGGTATATTTTTGCACAAAATACTTCGGTGGAAACCGGATTTCTGTTCGATACGGTGTCGGGAGTGCCGAGGGGCGAGGGCTTGGCCCTTGTGGTTCCAGGTGGCGAGGAAGTAGGAACAGGGGGTGGCAGTGTCGGGGGTCCGGGAGAACATGGGCTTGAATGGGGGGTGCCTCAGAAAGAGGAAGACGGCGGGTGTTTCTCTCTTGGTGTGACCGGTGGCAGTATCGATCAGCAATGCCGCAAAGACGTTTGTGCGCCGAAATATGGGTGCGACAGCTTTAACCTAACCACTTCGGTGGAAAGCGGATTTCTGTTCGATACGGTGTCGGGAGTGCTGAAGGGGGGAGGGCTTGGCCCTTGTGGTTGCAGGTGGTAAGGAAGTAGGAACAGGGGGTGGCAGTGTCGGGGGTCTGGGGGAACATGGGCTTGAGTGGGGGGTGCCTCAGAAAGAGCAAGACGGCGGATGTTTCTCTCTTGGTGTGACCGGTGGCAGTATCGATCAGCAATGCCGCACAGACTTTTGCGCGCCGAAATATGCGTGCGACAGCTTTAACCTAACCACTTCGGTGGAAAGCGGATTTCTGTTCGATACGGTGTCGGGAGTGCTGAGGGGGGAGGGCTTGGCCCTTGTGGTTGCAGGTGGCGAGGAAGTCGGAACAAGGGGTGGCAGTGTCGGGGGTCTAGGGAAACGTGGGCTTGAGTGGGGGGTGCCTCAGAAAGAGCAAGACGGCGGATGTTTCTCTCTTGGTGTGACCGGTGGCAGTATCGATCAGCAATGCCGCACAGACTTTTGCGCGCTGAAATATTATGCGTGCGACAGCATGAACCTAGCCACTTCGGTGGAAAGCGGATTTCTGTTCAATACGGTGTGAGGGGTATTAGGCAAGACGGGGCCGAGTTTTGTTTGATTTGGGGCGGATGAGGTTGGGGTTTTGTTCGTTTCTCTCCATCTAAGGTCCGTGCCTAGAGTTCGCTGTAGCTGTGTAGTGTTTCAACCAAAGTTTTGTTGACCTAGAGGCAAACATTCCTAGCTATTGGGCATCGAGTTAATTTGGCTAGGCATGACGGCCTTTACGATCGACTTTTTTATATATTTGTCTGCATTTATCTGCAATTGTCGGAGGGCGAACAAAATAATAATATGCTGCTGTAGAATTGCATGCATTTACAACGCCCACATCCCTCCGTGCCCTACGCAAGGGAGGATGCCTCCTTGCCGTGCTTTCCGTGATTTTTTTTTTGTGTATCTATTGTCGTCTTCGATAATGCTTTTAGGAGTCTTTTCCGCGCGCGAAGCGCGCGTGCGGAAAACAAATGGGAGCGAGAGCGGAGTTTATTTTTCGCAAAAAAACTGTTTTAGATGGGTCTTTTTTGTTTCCCCGCCTGGGTTCTGCGCACGTTGAATAACACCGCCTGTCAGCCCGACCCCTGAATTGTCTACCTTTGAGAGCAAGGCAACAACAAGCACTGCTGTTCCCAGAGATTAATATACAAGTGAGTCTTCCCCAGGGTCTTCAGGGATTGCTACGCGTGAATCTCACAACAAGATCCTGTAGGGTGGCTGTGAACGCTCGCTATGAACCGATCTGTACGCTTGCTCTTCAGTCCCGCTGCGTTTTTGCACACAGCTCTATGCACTTCTTCTGCAGAGACGCGATATTGCTCAAGAGAGACAAGTGTGTGTCCGGTCGTGGACAGACTATCCTGCAAGGACTTTTCTGCGTACAGAGAAATCACAACTGCTCACGATTTACTGGTCATTTTACTTGGTGGTCTAGTGCGTTGATGTATGTATTATAGTCGACAAACCGCCGTTGATTCTCTCCAGTAAGGCTACACGGTATATCTTTGCACAATACACTATAGAATTGCATGCATTTGCAACGCCCACAACAACCCTCCGTGCCTTACGCAAGGGAGGATGCCTCCTTGCCGTGCTTTCCGTGTTTTTTCTGTGTGTGTGTATCTACCGTCGTCGTCGTCTTCAACAAGGCTTTACGCCCCGAGACTGCCGGGATGTGTGCGTTGTGTGTTGTCGTCCTAGTTATTATGGCGACAGTCCCCCCATTTTTCGTGGTGATACGTATAAGTCTACACTTTTCAGCGTATGTAGAGCACTACACTTTTCAGTGTTTTTTTTCGTACAACAACTACAACCATCCAGGGTCACACATGAGGGGGCAAACACCAGGACTTTTTTCTTCTTTTTATTTCTTTTCATACCCCACCTTCCTCCTGCGGTGCGTGCTGTATTTTATTTTTATCGCGAGAAGGGTCTAGCCGTCCCTTTCCCTCGTCAACGGTGCTAACGTCGAAGTTTGGTACTCACGAGAGCTTGTCAGCTATACTTCGCTTTCACCCGCACATGTCGTAAATTTTTCACCCCATGGGGATTCAAATTCGAACTCACGACCTCTTCGATAACGGCGCGGGCGTCAAGACGCCGAAAACAGGCGAACAAGATCGACCTCGAACCAGTCAACGCCAATGACATGGGGATGGAATGTAGACTAGACGCATCGTAGAACGCGTTTTCGTTTGAAGTTGGCGTCTTGTTTGAGAGTAGATGTGACAGATTTGCGTAGAATAGGGTTAGATGTTATCACGAACGGAGAAGAAAGGGCTTTTCCAACACGGAGATGTAGCATGGATCAAAGCATTTGTTGGATTTCAGCTTTTAACAACATATTCGCCTGATTGAGAGCGTAGCATCTGATTGAGAGCGAGATTGCGCGATACGCTGTAGCCGGACTACCATTGAGAGGTGGAGCTTGCTGTGTAGCTTGAATTGAAGGGCTAGCCCGTAGCTTCAAGCCGCTACCCTGGTCATCCTGTGGGAGTCTCTCGTTGTGGAGCTACAGCGGGGAGCAGAAGCTACAGCAGAGCCCACCGCCCGACGCGATACCGCCCTGAAACAGTTTGAGCAGAAATAGCCAATCTGGGCAAATCTAGCAACTTGTCTAGCTCCTCGCTGCAGCATCCGATGACGATGACACGCATATGCTCGCGAAGCTGCTGATGAGACCTTCAATTTGCACCGCTTCTTGGAATAGCCCGTCCCCTACTTGCCAAGAAATGGCAAGAGGCGTCTGGACCCGAAATTTCATTTTTTTTGGCTCTCGCTCTCAATCAGATACTTCGCTCTCAATCAGGCGAATATGTTGTTTTTTACAGGAGGACATCAACGCAGTAATATTTTAACAAGCTTACGAACGCATGTAGGATACCATGAGGATTGTCTTTGGTTTTATTTCAAATTGACGAGGAGATATTTTTACGATGTGACAGTAGAAGTAAGTCCTACATATATATGTTGTTGTACTTCGTATTGGTTTAATATTCATGTAGAGTATGAGACATTAAGTGAAAGTTTTCTGAGGTACATCTGCAATTGTCGGAAGGCAAATAAATAAATAAATAAATAAATAACGGAATACATACGAGGATGCCACTAGACCACCGGGGCGACCGGGATGGAAGGTTTTGGGCCCTTTTCGGGAGCCACTAGTCTAGATGTATGTATAGACTATGATCAGTAATCGTTTTCGAGGCCAGTCATCACGCCATCGAAATGCACTCCCGCCAGGGGGTCCGTCGTTGCTTTTCAACGGTCTTCGAGTTGACACGCAAGTGTTCAGAAATACAAAAAGGAAACGATGGTGAACACACCAACACAACCACACGTTGGCGACAACCGCAGGCACCCTTTACATCGCGGGAGCGCCGGGTGAGGATGGCAGGCGCTGATTGGTCGAGACCAAACATTCCACCCAGCACCCGTACAAAATATTGAGGGAGGCGTGTCACACTCGCCCTCCATGAGCGGACGAGCTGTCTCTGCTGTCTGTTCCCTCTGCCTCTTCTATTTCCCCACAGTAGGCCAGGCGAGAAGGGAACTTACCGGAACAACTTGCCAGCAGAGAATCGTCGCCGCACGAGGGAACTCTTGCTTCACATCGCGTGGTTGTGTGGCATTCCGTGGTTCCGTAAGCGCACGTGCAGCCCCAGTCACCATTCCACCCAAACGACAATCCTACTCCGCAGGCTGGCTGTGTAAATAGCGTAGAAGTCTCTGGCAGATCGGGTACGAGGGTTCGCGATCATTCCACTGCCATTCGTCGCTTTCCAACTTTATCGGTGAGTCGTAGTCCTACGCATACGTGCGGGAGTGTTGGGTAGCAAAATACGGGCGCGGGGGGGATCGTAGTAATTCCTCTGAGAAATCCAGGAAACGCCTGCATGTGTCAGTTTTCCAATTCTAACTCCAGTTTGTTGGATATCAGCTTTTATTTGAGGACATAAACGCAGTAGTATTTTAGAAAGCTCACGAACGCATGCAGGATACCATGAGGATTGTCATTGGTTTTATTTCAAATTGACGAGGAGATATTTTTACGATGGAAGTGACAGTAGAAATAAGTCCTACATATGTTGTTGTACTTCGTATTGGCTTAATATTCATTCATGTAGAGTATGAGACATTAAGTGAAAGTTTTCTGAGGTACATCTGCAATTAATTGTCGGAAGGCAAAAAAAAAAAAAAATCTAACTCCAGTACGAAACTACGACCGAAAACTAGCCGTCCGCCGCGGTCTTTGTGTACAATGCTAGTGTCTGGGTTTGAGCAGTCTTCGATTTTCCACATGATCTTCCTATCATCGAGATCGGTGAGCTACGAGCAGGAGTTTTTAAGCTGCAGTGTGGTCTTTGAAGACAATAACGGCGAATCAACGCGACGAGTATCGACGGTGTTGCCTGTCTGAAGCTGTTTGTTAGCGGGTTGAATTTGCTGCTGGCTGAGTGTACTATAATACGTTGTTGACAGATCACGATCCGACGGCGGATGAAAGTGAAAAATGAAAGGACAAATGCTCGTGGAACAAGATGCATAACAAGGTGGTCACGGCGCAACACTAGTATGATGATCCCATTGCCAATCAACCGCGAACTCCTACCTGTTGAAGAGAAAGGTTGTGGTGCTGGAGAAATTCGCCGGTCACCGTTCGCGGTTGTGGAGACATTGTAAACAGTCGTCCCGGTCGCAGCTCAGTAAGTCAGTCACACACATACAGCTTCTTAACGTGGCCACAGGCCAAGTACCAAACGAAGTATATTTCTGAAAAATGCACTTGCTATGAGCCAAAAAGTAAACACCGGACAAGGCATGAAAACTACACAACAAAAGGGTGAACTTCTGTGCTGATGTTGATGCCGTGCACACGCAATTTTCATATTTCACAATTTTGTTGACATGGACTTTCACAACGAATGAATTCAATCATCATTATCCCTCGATGAGATTCGGCAATTTTAGAAAGGGCATTCAACAAGATGGCAATCAATGAGTAACAGAGACAGACAGGAAGACGGCGAACCGTGAAGAAAAATAGCGCGCACGGTCGCGCACGGTCGCACAGCTCGGGAGTATGCACCATGGCGGCGCATCGGCGCACCGTATGAGCTTTTGTGTAAACATGACACATTGGCTCTATGGTAGGTCGCGTCGGAAACTCACTCGGCACACATATATTTTCACTACTGAACAACCTCCGGAAATGAACATGATGCCGTGGTTGCTGCCACGCCGACCTCGAGATTCGAAAAGCAAAAACGAGCGATTAAGACAGGGGAAGAAGGCGAACCGTTCAAGACGACCGAATCAAGCGCACATGGTCGCGCACTTCTGGCACAACATGGAACTTGCTTACTCGTCGACTCACCGAATGCGCTTTCGTCGTGTCAGGTTCTTGGGACGATGTCGCGTTGGAAAACCCCTCAGCCCACATACATACATGTTCATATACCAACCCACCACCTGAAATGAACATTTTGCCGCTGAGGTGCCTAGCAGGCTTTGGGATTCGATTTTAGCCGTTGGCAATGAACGTCCGAGAAGCGAAAACAGAGTGATGACAGGAAGATAGCGGACGAACGTTCACGAGGGCCGAAGCAACGCGCATGGTCGCACACTTCTGGAGCAACATGTCGCGAGACGTGCGCCATAGATCGAGATCAGTCATTGAGCCACTGTCTGACAAAGGTGGGGGAATCGGAACAAGAGGGTCCAAAAAATGGTCGGAGACGTTGGAGGTACCAGCTTCTGAGTATATACCGGAGGAAAAGTGAGATTCATTTATCGAATTTTCAAGAAGCTAAGGGGGCGAATAGGCTCACCGGCCAACAACTTGATATAGAAGTACGAGGAGAGGAGAGATTAATTATTTTCCGAAATATTTCACATTGTTCCAATGATCAATAGACGAGTGACAGCAAGACCGCGAAGTGGTAACAACGAGGAAATGCATGGTCGCACGCATAATGTGTCTGCCGCTGCCCGCGGACGGGGGCGAACTTCGGCGGGGGGGCATGACTTGCGATGTGCCCTATCGGGGAATAGACTACTCAAGATACGCGAAACGTGCGCCGTGCTGTGGTACATAGTCATAGGTCGATATCGGTCTGTTGATTTCTGCCACACAAGCTGACCTTGAGATTCGAATCTACCAAACAGAGCGATGAGGACAGCAAGACGGCGAACCAGTGAAGACGAGAGAGAAACAACGCGTATGGTCGTATGCATACATGGCTGTACACTTGTGACCTACGCTACTGCATCCGGAAGTCGATCAAACTTGGCGACTGGCCATGATTTGGGATGCCCTATCGAGGCATTGTCAAGATGTCACGAGCCGTGCGCCATGGGTCGAGATCGGCTTTTGAAACGCGCTCGGGCAAGGATGGGGGAATCGGAAAACGAGGCCCGGTCGGTCTGCGACAAATGAATTTAGGTCGGAGAGACTGAGGGTTACAGCTTCAGAATGCTTGATTTCGTGTATAGATTGCCTGAAGCCACACCAACCCGTGTTGTACTGCAGATCGAAGAGAAGTCACAGTGTATGGTGAATGGGGTAGGTCTTCGCAAAAAGGTCGCGATCGTGAATAGACGGTGGAGACGCTTCGGGTGTTGGCTTGTCCCGGCGAATCGTTTATTAGCTCGATGTTGAGAACCACGCGATGCCATATGTTGGAGACCTTTGTTATGCACCGAATACCCGCGACCAGGACCACAGGGGGTATACGGAAAAACGTTTTTACGAAATGCTCTTGTTGGCGCTCGGAAGTACCGCGCCCCATAAGAGGAAGGTGCTGGAACCGTCGTTAACCCGCTCTTTGTCCGTAAATGAAGCACTAACCAGCACCCGTCACCTTGACTTGTTTCTTCCGGACCTGGGCAGTCTTCTGTCGTTACGTGTTTGCTTGTTGGAGGGCCAGACAACATGCGTCCGGTGGTGCATCAAGGTGGCATACCACTTTATTGTCGGCCATCCGCACGGTGCCTTGTCCTCCTCGACGGGAAAAAAATGAAACCGATGAGTACTCATTTTCATTCCATTCACAACATTCTCAAGCCTAGATTATTTTCGGCGGTTTTCTGATGAAGAGTCACGCGGGGTCCGCGAGTGGGTCGATCTCCATCGTCTGAACACTGTGTTGCCAGGTACCGCCTTGGCAACCTGGAACGCCCAAAAATTGAGAGTTTAGTTGAAGCAGCATAAGCTCTACGAAAGAACTCTTAGCTGGAATGAACAGATCGTCTTCAACTGTTTCCGTCCACAGCATAGTCCACAACCCTTCAGAGAGATACCCTACATCGACGAGCGTCATTTTCTTTCTAACTCGACGGTTGTTCCCTAGAAAACACTGGATGAGACGGAAACGTGTTGAATCCCTCCCGCGACATGAGGTAATGGTGCTATCCCCACGGCAACCTCATCGAAATGGCGTTGAGAGCTGACACGTCCATAGAATTTGCCGAAAGTACGTGTACCCAGGCCAAGCGAAAAGGGACATGCAGTAGATGCTCGTACACGTGCGATGGAGTCTCCTAACTCGAGTGCTGCTCATATTCTACAGTTGAGTAGTACGCATTGCGAAAGAACGAAGCACCTGTAAGGTCCCTTCTTCATGCCACAGGAACTGCCACTAACCAAGATGCAACATGATCAAGATAGGTCACAATCGATCGGGACCCGACCACTCCAGGTCATCACCACCCTCCATGCAGCCAGATCAACAATTCTTGTTTTCCACAAAACACAACGCATTTATCATGGGCTCAAACTTGCCGCTGCAGCGCACACAAGAATATTTCAGAAACACGTCTTCTACGATGCGTACGCACTCATACAGCGCCGTGACAATAAAAGCAACCCGAGAGAATCTCGTAAAATGTCATTCCCACAGCGTTCCCACAAACGTCGACTAAATGCAACGATAACGCAAGACGAAAACACTCATGACACGCATGGACCTCATAAGGACGCCACTCCGACTGGACTCTCCTCTTACCCCGTTTGATACCATCACATCTATTTTTTGCACACAGCGACACATGAAAACTTGAAGGGGCGAACCATGCAGCTTGCCGCACAAAGCCGTTCAGTCTCAAAAGCCTGCACCCGGCATGGGAAACCAGGCTCGGCCACAGAACGTGCACGTCATGCCGTTATCACGCCCTCACCGAGCGGTTACACGGCCTCACTCAAAAACATGACGGAACGGAGGGTTACTCCCCGATATTATTGTCGTTGGCCCAGTAGATGGAAGAAGACTACCGGGAGGTGCGAACTTGAACCTACGCTGTGTTTTTTTGTGATAGGCACCTGCTGGCATAACTGAATCAGTGTTGGGGCTTAGACCTAAATACGCCCAATATGTAGCCGGTTTCTTCCAACTCACTGCAAAGACTTCAACTCATCCCCTTCACCTGTGATACTATCCCGAACGGATAGTCTACATGAATGCATTCAATGCTACAAGCACTTCGCGGCTGCTGTGTGGAACGAACGTCGGCAGCTAACCCTAGCTCAAATAGAGGCCACCGGGGAGACCAACACGAACACGATGCGTCGGGAGCCGTCGAACTCGTCCGGCTGAGAAAAGTAGCGAAGCATCGTCCAGGCGAGGAGCAGCAGTCGGAACAACGCGGTGGGTGGGTTACGTTCAGCACGGACATCTTCGCAGGTGGGACAAAACATGCAACAAGAATATCACCGGGAAACCAGGCACGTTCCAGTACACACGCGAAGAAGCGCACGTTTATACGGAACCAAATAATCTGTACGACAGTCCTTGCCACGCCATGGCCCTCACCGCAAGCCCCCCCGGCGTAGTATCAGCGTTCGCACTTAGTGGTCGTCGCTGCTGCTGTCTTCAGAGTCGTCCGAGACGTCATCACAGACGTTGCCGGTGGGCCCGTCGTAACGGTCGGCGTTCATCACCGCGGTCCAGGCCGAAGCGAACTCTTTGAGGAACTGGTCGTTGTCCTCAGCGTACATGACCGTCTGGGCCTTGAACTCCGGGTCCCAGACAAGGGCGAGGTCGGTCGCCAGAACGTACACGCCGGACTTCCCGACGGCCTGGTACTCCTGTCCGTCGGACCCGGGTACCTCCTCCCAGGTCTCGGTGAGGAGGGTCACGTAGAAGGCGTTGGAGAGGGCCGGGGGCTCGTCGCTCGTGTAGGACCCGCTGAAGCCGAGGGTGATCATGTGCGAGGCGCTGCGGGGGCGGCCGGCGAGGGCCACCATCTGCGCGACCGATAGGCCCCTGATCTTCATGNTGAAGCCGAGGGTGATCATGTGCGAGGCGCTGCGGGGGCGGCCGGCGAGGGCCACCATCTGCGCGACCGATAGGCCCCTGATCCTCATGCGGTCGTGCACGCCCACGATCACGTCGTCGTACTCGCGGGGCTCGAGGACCGAGATGAGGTCGTCACCCTCGGTGGCGTCCACGCGGCCCGCGCAGAACAACAGGTCGATGTCGAGAGCGAGGTTTCCCGCGAGCACGATCAGGTCGGCGTAGGACACATCCTGGTAGTCGTCTTTCACCGGCGAGAGCAGGCTCAGAATCTATCCACAGCGATTGATGGGCGCGACAGGGACAGGGAGGGGCACCGTGAGGAGGAGCGAAGTTGGGGACATACGCATACTGCGATCGGCTTCGTGTTGTGCCAAGCTTGCCTATCGCGCATGTCATAGGTATTAATATTGGCTCAGCGGGACCGTGTTTGCTAGACAAAGCGACGTCAGGAGGTAATGAAGCCCATAGTCACCATACTGCTGCTGTAGATACACCAAAGAAGTAAGGCAGATAACACAGATTATCCACACCGATACGCCCGGTGGCAGCACCAACAATCGCAGTCGAACCGTCTTCGTACAGAAGGCCTTTCCAACGTCAGCAAACACAAAACATCCATGTGCCATCGACTCTTACACCTCTCGCCTGGTCGAGGCCCTGGTTTCCGGCCCAGTCCTTCTCGGGAGAGAAGCGGATCCTCGCCCCATTGCAGCCGCCCAAGTAGTCGGTCGAGCGGAAGGTGGACGCGCACTGCCAGGCCAGGGTGACGAAGAGGGCGGGGTAGGACGGGTCGCTGGACAGGATACTCTGGATCGCCGACTTGGCCCCTTCGGTGTCGGGGAGGTCGGTGGGCGCCTCCGGCAGCGGCAGCTGGAAGTCCTGAGGCGGCGCCACGTCGGTGCCCACGCAGCGCTGGAACTGGCCCATGTCGCGAGAGGTGAGCTTGTACCAAGCCGCGGCGAAGGCGGTGTCAAGGTAGGCCTGGTCACTGGCGAAGAGTTCGCAAAGGGCGAGGTACTCCGGGTCCTGCGCGGGCAGTGGGCGACAGCATGGCACGGATGGAGACCTGTGTTTATTTCTCGGCTCGACCCATCATTTGTCTGTCGTACGTTGTGGACTACGGCATTGTAGTGTGGAGTCTTTTGACTGATGCTGCTATTTTCCTGACGGGCGATGTTGAATACATGGAAACAGTTATGTATAGTCACACGTCTGGAGTCGAAGCGTCTGAACGTCAAGAGAAAACTGCGAAATAGTTCGTGGAGCTTATACTCAGCACTTGTAGTATCGCAAACAAGGCTCTGAACACCATCGAGGGAAACGACAAAGTCCTTACTTCGTAGTTCTCAACGGCGGAGCTCTCGTACTATCTCGGTACGCCGTTCGACACTCTACGTAGGCCGTTCGGCAGTGTGTTGAGCGTTCAGGATTTTCGCAGGCGACAAAACAAAGCACCCGACGCTTTCGATCTCACAAACAACAAGGCGACGTCGCTGGTGAGCATGATGATGTCGGGGATCTCGTCCTCCGTCTCGGTAGCCCCCTCCTTCAGGACCGGGAACCACTGCACCAGGTCGGCGGGGCTTTCCGTCATCACCCAGTCGTACTCGAGCAGGTCCTTGAAGTACTGGTTGTCCCACACCAGGGGCTCCACCGTCCATTGGCCCTCAAACCCGCTCGTGAAGGTGTTCTCGGCGCGGCCGAAGGTCGCGGAGTCGACGTCGCCGCACGTTCCCGGCCAGGGGGCTTCGGGGGCGTCGATCGGGTCGGCGCCGGGCCCGGTGTCACATGCGCCGTGTAACTTTCCTGTCAGGAGCCGACGGGGGCATCGTGCACACAACGGATGAGAGACGAAAAGTTCGGCGATGCGAGGGCAGACACAGCGAAGCATCGTCAAAGAGGAAGAGCAGTTATTGCTTTGGGCAGCGGAGATCTGTCTCTTGGGTAGGTTGGAGAGGGGCGCGGAATGTCGTTTTTTTGAGAGTTTGGGAAACGATGGACTCTGAACGAAAGATGGTGACGACATGTTCGGGAGGGGGGCCTACAGCCAAATTGACGTGCAACGCAGGCACGAGTCGCCCGGACATGGTCGTGAGCGGTTACCCGTGTACGCGCATATGTGTCTAGACGCCGAGGCGCTTCTACAGACAGTAGAACGGACTTGAGTGAAGCCAGCGCTTCAGGTAGGGAGGGAAATATATATATATATATATATTTTTCGGAGATATATGCGTGAGTTAGTTTTAGTTACAGATTAGAATGAAAGAGAATATAATCGAACCGTGTCAGTCCAGATCGAACCGTATCAAAAAAAGTTAAAACTTGGAACCGTACCAATACTTGATACGGTTCCAAGTTTGAACCGTATCAATTATTGGTTCGACATGATTACAAGTTGGTTCGCAAGACCGAACCCAATAAAAATCACGATGGATCATCGGATCTAGTCAAAAAAAAAAGTTCTTTAGCTAGCGATTTATGATGAGCGAACCAAATAGGTTCGATCAGACAGGCAGAGGGAACCGATGGTGAGGTCTAGATCAAGACATGTTACACACGAATTATGATCCGAAACAAGTGAACTAAAAAAGGATATTAGGCGGCGACAGGGAGGGAGGCTTTGGATTTCGTCAACAAACGAAAGAAGGGGTTTCATATCAGTTTCGTTTACAAACGGTACGTATTTAACATTAAAATATTGGTCTAACAATCAGAGAGAAAACCCCTTCTTTCGTTTGTCGACGAAATTCAAAGCATGGACGTCAGCCGTCAGAGCTTTTGAAATCAATTAATGTATTCATCGAACCCTCAGATTCAAACTTACGATCAAAGGCAGTTATTAGGGAGAGGAGGCGAAGAAGGAGCTCCCATTCTTGACGAACTTTCGATCGAGAGTTGCAGGCCACCAGGTGCAAGACGCCGTAACGTAGTAGGCTTCGAGTACGACGCTGATTTAAGCGACAGGCCACACGCCGTGTACCACCACAAGGCAACCAAAAGAGTAGTTCTTGCTAATCGCGGCACTGACGTGTCAAGCGGGCGCGATCTTTACTCGGACGCTACGCTCACAACAGGAGCCTTCAAAAAGACGGCTCATTACAAGAACTCAGTCTCTAAGTACAAGGAGGTACAAGCGAAATACGGCAAGGAAAAAAGTTATCATTTGGCGGGTCGTAGTCTTGCGGGATTTAATCATTTAGCATTACATCATCGGTTTCCTCATAGTACCTCTTCAAACACCAGTTTCAAACACCAGTTTCAATCCGCCCGGATCAATCCCCAGGACTTGCAAGTAGTGCTATTCAGAAGTTGGGTTACAAAACAAGAACCCAAAGGAAGGTTCAACAGAACCGTCAGAGCTTTGTAAATACTCTTGACCCCGTAGTCTATTATCGAGACAAAGGAAAGGGCTCAAGAACCAGAAAAAGGTTTCACTGAATCCACACAGCCTAACGCAGTGGCAAGGATTCTGATCACAGGGAACCGTTGAACACTTTTGGTTTCAAATTTCATAATAATGAGATTATAGAAGTATTATGTATCCTTACTAACAAGTAATAAGACATGCCCGCACAGAAACGCAAGGCGACAACCACTAATGGTTCATCGGGCAAGAGGTCAAAGAATAGACTACAAGGAGTCGGAAGACTTCCACTCTCATGACGAAAACAAAGGTATCCCCTGATGTTAGTCGTTATTTCCAAATCCTAAAGGACCCTGTTGGTGGAAATTTTGCACCCACTTGCTATCCTGATCAGTTCAGGGGGCTCAGTGTGCCTGTTTGTCTCAAATCAAGCTTCTATGTGCCTTCAAACGCTGACAACAGCGCAGGTGCAGTGTCGATACGACCTTCCCTTTCGAACTTTCGACAATCGATAGACAGCACTGGTATTTTCGAAAACCTCGTTTGGGGATCGTACACAGACCACCCAGAGTACGAAACAGGTCTCAATTTAAGCACAACAGCTGTTCGTTACCGTCCCCTAGTAATGGGCGTGCGCGTATTGTCGACTGTTAGGAATGATGAAGTAGAGGGTAGAATAAATTATCTCGTGAGCAACGAAGCTATCTCCCTTACCAACGGAAACGATCTAAGCGATGCCCAAGCCCACATTGGGTCGGTTACGCTTACTAAAAAGCCTAAAACGATTGTACTTAGAAGCTTCGATCGCCCGCACTTTCTAACAGACAGTTCGGTGCCGGCAGAATATGCCAACAGGCTATATCTTGCATACCCAAATGACAGGCGAAGCGTTCTCGTTGAAACCGTTCTCTACTGCGAACTCATAGTCAAGCCCGACGGTGCTCTTTCGGAGATGGCACGACCATCCACAATATCAGCTCGTGATGTGGGTACTCTATGGTAACCACGACGGTCATGGACTCTTTATTGTCACAATTCAGTAATAACAATATCAAAAAGTTTTAAATAGAAATCATATTTCATCAAATTGGATTACTTCAAAACATCTTCAATTCTCATAACAATGAGATTCATGTAGCAAACCGAAAGCAATTTTTACGTCTTTTAAAGGACCTTGAAAACGAAATTACCGACGAGGGAACTCCTACTTCGGAACGACAAAATCATTGGCATAAAACAAACCTTTAACTCATCATCTGCCACATAAACGCAAAAATCGTAATAATAGATTTCAGACAGGACAAAGAAGCCATTCGTCATTTAGATGACATGTACCATATCATATCAAGTATAAAACATACAAATAAATCCCCTTCTTTCGTTTGTTGACGAAATGCAAAGCCTTCCCTGTCGCATGCAATTAGCACACATCTTACACAACTTGAATCCGTAAGGGGGACCGGGCATACCCATACACCATTAGGAACATAGGTCCCCGTTAGACGTGGGGAAGGGCCCCTACTTCCGGGGACAAATCGTTCCTTTATGGTTAGCCAGGGTGGTCTTCCCCTGCCGGATCGAAACGTACTGAGCAAACCACAGTTCGGTGGTATATGGCACGTTGTCGCCTCTGACAAGGTCAACCCACAGTGGAAACTACGTTAACCCACCGAAGGCGTGCCCTCCACCGATGAGAGCCACTGTCTCGCTGTCGTTCATGCCCATCCGCCCGAAGATATCCCGAATGCTTTCAGCGCTGCCCGCGGGGTCTGGAACGCCGGAGGGCCCCTCGGGGTTCACTGGGGTACATCCAAACAATTGCAGTAAGGGGTTCAAATGGGGAGGTACATTGGAGTGATTATGCGTCAGAAACGTGATATTGTTGTCGACATTAACAAAAACGCTACGGTCTCCGCTCCGTAGATTCCATTGTCCGTACGGGCCCAACTGATGCGGACGCCTTCCGAGGTTGTACGTGGTTCTACGACGGTCATAAGGAATGGTTGACTCGTCAATAGTACTGAACAATACCCGAGCTAAGGCTATCTAGCTTGGCTGGCGGACGGAGATATGATCGTGAGTCCTCGGGAGTGTCGCGAGATCGGGGCCCCGCGTGTTTGACGCCGTCGAAATCATGAAATCGTGTGTTATGGTACACGTCGCTGAAGGGGGGGCAAGCTCCAACACTTGCTCTAGGTTGTTGGGGTAAGTGCCTTCAAAAGCCAAACCAACCTTGAAGGCTTCTGGTGTGTTGGAGCTTTGCGGCTTTAATATATCACCAACTATTGCCACAAAAAACGAATTACAGGAGTAGACTGCTCACCGTAGATCAAGCCCACCGTGCTGGTGCCAAGAGGGGCTTCGCAAGTCCCGTTCACGGCGCAAGGAGCGACGGCCTCCTGCTCGTCAGAGGGGCCCAGCGCGAGGCTGTCCACGCCGTTGGCATCATCAAGCCTTCCGGCGCAGAACCCCAGCACGGGCCCGCCCATCGACCGGATCGCCTCGTTCCCCGTCAGGGTGATGAGGTCTCCCCACGAGACGGCGTCGCCGTACTTGAGCTTGACGGGCTGCAGGAGCGTCAGCGCCTTGTCCAGGTTGATGTTATCCGCCCAGCTGCGTTCCGGGTTGAAGCGGATCCGGCCACCGTCGCAGCCGCCGCGGCCGTCCGACTGGCGGTAGGTGCCGCTGCAGTGCCAGGCGAGGCGGATCATCAGGGGAGCGTAGTTGCCGAAGTCGGCCGGCCAGAACTCCATGGAGTTGGTGAACATGGCCGTGATGTCCTCTTGAAGAGCCTCGTAGGTCTCGCGGGAGAAGTCCGCCCCTCCGTAGTAGCTGCTGTCATCCTCGTAGGACCCCAGAGCACGGTCCACGCTGGGGTTCAGGTCGGCTTGCGAGCCCTGTGGAGCGTGGGTACGGGAGGGCAGGGCGGAGAGGCGGTTGGAGGTTGGAGGGAGGTGCACACACAACGTTGTCCAGTGTATTTTACCGGGAAGCCTGGTGAAAGATTCGGTGTGATAATCCCCGTTGATGTGCGACGATTCGACGCTCGAGGCATTTTGCCCGATCCAAAACAGAACGGGCAAAGCACCTGCGCCCCACCACTACAGCGTGACAGAGCGAACGAATGGCACGAAAAACACTTTCCCCCAGCAAGTAAGTAACGTGGGTTGAAAATAGCAGTAGCAACGCCGAAACGACACGCTACGGCAGTTCCCGATGATTTCTCATTTGACCCAAACTTGTTCAGTTTCCCGCCGCCCACAGCTGGAGTAAACGAAAAGCACACAAAAAACAAACTCGTAGTTTCTACATCGAGGGTATGCGTCCGTCCGCACTACACGCATGATAATACCTTACCTTTTCGCCAGAGAGGAACGGGCAGCCGGCAGATGCAGGCGAAGCGATGAACGCCAACGCGGCCAGGACCCCGAGCTTACACTTGTGACGCATGATGGCAAGCCGACGGTGATATGAGTTTGCGCTGTTTTTGAAGGCCGGCGCGACAACACGAAAACAAGGTCAAGACTTTTCGGAATACTTCACTGAGACCGCGCGAGAGAGAAGCTGACACTTTGTGGTTGAACACTGGAAAGGAACCTCAACGGAATTGTATTGAGAGCAATGGCAAGCACCGCATGAGGAAGGAGGAGAGAGAAAAAACACTCATGTGTGTGATTGGCTTTCCTCCTGTGTGACCCCCGCTGATTCATCCAGAAAAGGTGACGAAATGTGTTGAAACTGATGATCGCAATAGAGCGGGCGCCCCCCACACATATAAATCGATCAAGGAGGCAGAGATAGCGCGGAAGAAGAAACAGGAGTTTTGAGCCAGCCACATGACCTCCGTACAACAAACGCCGGCGGCAAGGCCTACGGAAGAACGTTCTGTTTTCAGCCGCACCGAGAAGTCAGTCGGTTTCTGCGGTTGATGCTAACAATGTATAACAAATCCTCGACGAACATCGCACTAGCCAAGGGGC
The DNA here is from genome assembly GCA_902602495.3 of Ectocarpus sp. CCAP 1310/34. Lineage (NCBI taxonomy): Eukaryota > Phaeophyceae > Ectocarpales > Ectocarpaceae > Ectocarpus > Ectocarpus sp. CCAP 1310/34. The sequence continues at coordinate 47,650 of CACKRE030000044.1, read as the reverse complement.
TTATCGAAAAGTATTTTCACGGACTTGGAAGAATACTGTTAATACTTGAAAACTGTATAGCTAGTCTAGGAGAGAATTCTCCCATGTCTACGAGATCAGCTATGTCTATCAACGGTCGACATCATCATTCCCAGCAACATTTTTTCCCTCTGAAAACCGCGGCGGGGGTGGTCCCGAACAGGTGTAAACTAGCCGAGAGGCTTCGGCGCAAGATGTCACAGTCAGTCTCGTTTGGATCTTGGGGTTGGATCTACTGCTGTGATTNTCCCAGCAACATTTTTTCCCTCTGAAAACCGCGGCGGGGGTGGTCCCGAAGAGGTGTAAACTAGCCGAGAGGAATCGGCGCAAGATGTCACAGTCTCGTTTGGATCTTGGGGTTGGATCTACTGCTGTGATGGTTGGTGTCATTACGCACATAATCGGTGAGTACTGGGGCCTGCAGCCCGCAGTGGCAAAAGGCCGAATGTTCCAAGGGTATACTCGGTAACGTTTTTTTTTCGGGCAGGTGTCCGGCGGTATTGCCATTGGGCGGTAATTGTATTGGCTGAAGGCTGTAGTGCGTTTTTCGCCGGTAACGACTTTGGCGGAAGCGGTAGCACCAACTGTTGGCGGTAATATTTCGGCGGTATTGCCATACGGCGGTATTTGTTTCAACGGCAGGTGGGAAATACGAAAGGCGGTAACAAATCTGGCGGAGGGGTTAAAGCAGAATTTTGGCGGAAAATTTTCGGCGGTAGGTGGTAACGAATTCGGTGGAGACGGTAGTACCACAGAATGGCGGGAACATGGCGGATTACCGGGACCGCCCACACCACGGCGGTAATTTCACGGCGGCATGATTGCCATTGCCATACGGTCACAAATTCAAGCGACACTAAACAAGGCGGCAATTGCGGTCCAAAGTTCCCGCGCCCGAACCATGTACTTCCTCCATTGTCGGTTTTCACCAGCGAGTTTCACAGTTTTAGAGTCAACTCGACGAAGAAACAAGTGCGCGCCTCCTCGTCTCCCTGCCCACTCAATGTATTCAATAGTTCTTCCGAAAACGAACCAGAACCAAACTCCAGAACCAAAGAACACATCTTAAAATGAGAAAAAAAACTGATACGTCCCAGTAGGGACATTAGAAAGTGCTGCGAGGAGACGGGAACGGTTTTGTATTTGAAAATAGCAACAACAACAACAACGTCCGCACGTGGGCCCGAGCTCCTGAATTCACATTGTGTTGTACCTACAGCAGTCGAGACTAGACCTCTACTCACCCAGCCAAACCTTCGGCGGTAGCCGACCTATATGATGGAAAATTTTCGGCGGTAATGCCGCCTGGCGGTAATGCTTCGGCGGTATTGACGCATGGCGGTATTTATTTGGGCGTTAGGCGGTGATGCGTTTTTTGGTGATAACGACCTTGGCGGGGGCGAAAAAAAAACATATTTTTGGCGGTCATCTTTCGGCGGTGACGCCACACGGCGGTAATTGTTTAGGCGGTAGGCGGTAACGCGTTTTTCGGCGTAAACGCTTTCGGCGGAAAAAACGAAAGTGGCGGGAAAACGGCGGGTTACCGGGAGCGCCCACGACGACGGTAATTTCACGTCGGAAAAATCACCTAGTAAACACTCGGAATCTTGTGATGTTCTTGGTGCGGGACATTGTTTTTGCGGAAAAGAAATGGTGACCGGGGCAAGCGACAGAATACGTGAAACCTGACCCGAGGCTGCCGCTTTTGTCGTATTCCCCTTCGTAGTTGCAAGAAAACGATACCTGGGTGGTCGTGACCAAGAAGTCTGCGGCCTGCGGGCGAATCCCGGCGTCGATGCCTTGTGTACCATTAAGTCACAAGTACAATACTTGTTCTGTGTTGTTTTTTACCGATGGAAATGCATGTGCGTACAATATATGTATGTTGACAGAGAGGGTGTGATGAGATCTCCTGTTTATACATACTTCGAAGCAGGCAGCAGTCCCCCTCCCTGCTGTACTTGCCCATCGCCAGCCCCCAAACTGTTGGGCACTGCGCCATCTGGTGGGCGGGTGCAGAGCGCATCTCGGCGAACACGCAGGCGGAGCAGATCTACTGAAAGATGGCATACAGTGTACCGAAACCATCGGGGTCTTGGCACGTATCTGGGTCTCGGCACATATCGGGGTCTTGGCACAGGGTATGCGGAAAAAAAGCGGGTTCCGAATGATTTGCTGGACTATCGCACAGGTATCGTCGTCTCCGCGCACTGTGCGGAGACGCCGATATGTTCGGTGAGGTTTGGCGGTAAGTGATACCCTTTCACCAGCATATTGTGCTCAAAATTCCGGATACTGTGGGAGCTTGAATCGCGTGCTCCACAGCTACTGCTGCCCTTGGCACCATGACGATGTTCAAAATGTGGTATGTGCGTTCTCGTCTTTTCGTTCTGAAGAATCAAGATCTGCAAATCGGCAAACGGCATCCACTCAACAACTCTAAATTAATTGAAATTTTTCTGAGTNTTTCACCAGCATATTGTGCTCGAAATTCCGGATACTGTGGGAGCTTGAATCGCGTGCTCCACAGCTACTGCTGCCCTTGGCACCATGACGATGTTCAAAATGTGGTATGTGCGTTCTCGTCTTTTCGTTCTGAAGAATCAAGATCTGCAAATCGGCAAACGGCATCCACTCAACAACTCTAAATTAATTGAAAGTTTTCTGAGGTACATCTGCAATTGTCGGAAGGCAAAAAAACAAAAATCTAAACGCAGATGAAACCTAAAACGAAGTAATAAATCACACCAAACTACCACTACGAGCTACCAACGTCCTACTACTGTATTACCTAGGCGGGTTGAACTCTACTNTACATCTGCAATTGTCGGAAGGCAAAAAAACAAAAATCTAAACGCAGATGAAACCTAAAACGAAGTAATAAATCACACCAAACTACCACTACGAGCTACCAACGTCCTACTACTGTATTACCTAGGCGGGTTGAACTCTACTTCGTGCCCGCGCCCCTACCATCGCAAACACATCCAATCTCACTGGCAATCCCAAAGAACTATGATTCAAACTTCGATTACTTCTCCTTCGGAGACCCCCCCTCCTGCCCCTCCACGACTTCCACGTCGCTGTCGCCCTCCACGACCTCCACCTCGCTGTCGCTCCCATCAGCGACGTAGGCAGCAACTTCCCCTCGACCTCCTTCTGAGCAGCCGTGATGGGGTTGGAGTCGAACCCCCCTGGTACCTTCGGCAGCTTGAGCGGCGGGAGAGTCACATTGGGGTGCTCAGCGAGCCACACGGCGTGCTGCTCCTCGAGAAGGTCGCGGTAGTCTTCCCCGAAGTTGTGCGCGCACCAGGCGTGGTCTTCGCTGCCGTCGAGCGCGAGCGTGAGACCACAGATCTTAAAGCAAGTCTTCACCGTCTCGGGGGTGATGGACTCCCACTCTTCCTTGCACCACGTAGAGACGATCCCACGCTCCGGTGGCTTCAGCTTACCCGACCGGGCGTCTGCGACCGCCGACGAGCTGTAGGCGGTGTGCTTGCCCCGCAGCAGCCGCTTCATCTGCTTGTTGAGGTCGAGCGGTTGGAGTAAGGGCGTCAACCCGCCTGGGATGAAGATGACGATGGTGTTGGCGTCTCTCTTGAGGGCGGCGATGAAACCCTCGTCCTTGTGGCACTTGAAGTCGTCCAGCACCAGGATGCACGGGCGCTGCTGGACGATGCTGCCGTTGTTGGGACGGAGCTTCCAGCTGCCCGAGGTCCACCCGTTGCACTCCCGCTGGTCACTCCAGCTCTTCTCCTGCACGCCGAAGGACATGCCGTTGGCAGGGTGGCCGTGCTTGGCGCGGTTCGCAGGATGGATCTCCCACGCGACGGAGTTCTTCCGCGGCAGGGTGCTCTTCCCATTGCCGCTCACGGTTGGGGAGGTGAACGGCGTGCCCTTGAAGATGATGCGCGGTGAAACCTTTTTGCCGTCCGCCATGACAGCCAGAACGAGCATGAAGCGTTCCTCCTCTTTGCCTGAGGGGAGTGGGAAAAAATCAACGCGAGGGGAGTGGGGGCGGGAGTAGAGTGTTGAATATTTCTGAGAGGACGGGGGTGTGTGGTTGATACAATGGACGCAAACGGTACCGGACGTTTCGAAAACTAAGTTGGTTGATAGTTTGGATGTCTCGAGCAGCTTGTTCATCACCTCCCGATTACCACAACCGTGGTGCTGCTTGCGCTGCTCGTTGATGTAGTCCACACTAGGGCTTGTTCGGCGTCGACTGTCGAAGCTTTCCCTCAGCTGTGAACCTGCTTGGCCTTCGAAAGCTTGGGGTTGGCGCTGACCTTCTCTCTGAGCTGCTCCTCCTGCGNCAGAGGAAGGACCGCCAGCACTAGCCTGTGAGGCCTGTGAGGCCTGTGAGTCGTCGGCAGGTCCCGCGCTTGCACCCTCCGATATCGTAGCCGCGCGTTGCGTGTGGTCGAGCCCGCAGCTCCGTCTCGGGCATTTTCCCGATTTTCCGCCGGTATTTCTTCGCCACGGAACTGTTGTGGTGGCAATTCCCCGAGACTCATTTGTGTGTGCAGCTACTAGCTTGCCTGTTGGTTGTGTTGTGATCGTGTTGCAGTAATACCATACACGCGAAGTGCTGCTATCCCCTGTGGTTTTCAATCTTAGGATCGCACATATCGGAGTCTTGGCACAGGGGTGTGCGTTCGAAAGTCGCCGTACCAGCCGCAGTGGATTTAAACATCACCGCACATATCGGGGTCTTGGCACAGGGGTGTGCGTTGTTTCTTAGAACCAAAATATTTACTGCATTCCCGCACAGGTATCGCGAACTTGGCACATATCGACGTCTTCGCACACCTGTGCGAAAAAAGTCTGAAGTTCGAAACATGCAAAAAAGCGACCGCACAGTGTGCCAAGACCCCGATGATCTCGGTAGTCTACAGTTGATTTGTTTCCGGATCTGGGTTGGCGTAGTTCAACGTCAACATTGGGCAGCAACAGGGCGTTCCGGGCTCTCCCTGCGTACAAATCACATCTGCAGCAATGTTCTTCGGTGCCTGAACGGAGAAGCCAGAACGTCCTGGCCTTCTAGTCACAGCCCCGGCGTCCCGTTTTTTTTCTCTCTCAATCTCGATATTTCTCCATATTGTCCATGTCTACTCATGCCTAGACTATGCCTACAGAAAGGGGGGATGAAGGAGAAACGTTCGTACCGTGCACCATTCACCGTCCAAACAAATGTCATTTACCATCCGGGAGGACGGGAGCACGGGCGGACCTAAATCGACCGAACTTTTTTCCCCTTTGGATCCTGCGTTCAAGCAGAGATCCAAGCAGAGATTCAAGTGGATCTAACCAGATTAACTGATGGGACGTCCGAGCTTGGGGAAGCTTGCCGGATAGATGGGAACATGCTAATAGGGGGAGCGTGGTAGCTCTCATCTGTAGCTATGCAAAGAGGCTCTCATAGAAAGAATCATACAGCGAAAGCACATAATGCATCTTGGAGGATCACAAGACACCGTGAACTCTACTGGTGGTGGTGCGATGATGCTGCTGCAGCAACACTCGTGAAGAAGAGCTAGGCTCGCTGGTATCACCTGTTGTGCATGCTTGGAGTGCATCGAAGCACCACCAAGAAAGCTTCTCCCGGTCTTTCGAAAAGGCTCGAAAACGATGTTCAAGCCCGTTGCCCTTGTCAACACCAGCAGTCAACAGCAACAGTCTATGCGTGCGAAGGAGTACCACAAACAAACGACATGTATGCGCACTGCTGCAAGATCTCACCCGTATCCGTGGCGTGGATAGACTGGCTGCCCAGATGTGTCCAGGCGCGGCCCTGGAAAAAGTGTGGTGCTCGTTGTGTGTGGGTCGTGTGTGCGGTGCGCAGGTTGTGAAAGGGTCGTGCGAGCGAGGCGATTAGGCGGGGTGGCGGGGCTTTGATGCGGGGCTAAACTCAAAATTGTTTGTCCGCGGGAGGTCATCGATCCGACAACATCAAAGAGCGACTAATGGCCCGGTTTGACCGAGACGATGTTTGCACATCATCTACAGCGGTAGGCGGACTACCCGGCGCTCTTGATATAATTGCCCGCTCGAAGACAAGTGTTGAGATCCTTACATTTGGTTGAGCAGAGGGTGTTGGCGGAGGTTATGATGAGATAGAAATTCATATGCATATGCACGCACATGCACTGCTGTGTCGAAGGGTTCCTCCTACTCCCTGCGAACGGACGAATACTNGCGACCGCACAGTGTGCCAAGACCCCGATGATCTCGGTAGTCTACAGTTGATTTGTTTCCGGATCTGGGTTGGCGTAGTTCAACGTCAACATTGGGCAGCAACAGGGCGTTCCGGGCTCTCCCTGCGTACAAATCACATCTGCAGCAATGTTCTTCGGTGCCTGAACGGAGAAGCCAGAACGTCCTGGCCTTCTAGTCACAGCCCCGGCGTCCCGTTTTTTTTCTCTCTCAATCTCGATATTTCTCCATATTGTCCATGTCTACTCATGCCTAGACTATGCCTACAGAAAGGGGGGATGAAGGAGAAACGTTCGTACCGTGCACCATTCACCGTCCAAACAAATGTCATTTACCATCCGGGAGGACGGGAGCACGGGCGGACCTAAATCGACCGAACTTTTTTCCCCTTTGGATCCTGCGTTCAAGCAGAGATCCAAGCAGAGATTCAAGTGGATCTAACCAGATTAACTGATGGGACGTCCGAGCTTGGGGAAGCTTGCCGGATAGATGGGAACATGCTAATAGGGGGAGCGTGGTAGCTCTCATCTGTAGCTATGCAAAGAGGCTCTCATAGAAAGAATCATACAGCGAAAGCACATAATGCATCTTGGAGGATCACAAGACACCGTGAACTCTACTGGTGGTGGTGCGATGATGCTGCTGCAGCAACACTCGTGAAGAAGAGCTAGGCTCGCTGGTATCACCTGTTGTGCATGCTTGGAGTGCATCGAAGCACCACCAAGAAAGCTTCTCCCGGTCTTTCGAAAAGGCTCGAAAACGATGTTCAAGCCCGTTGCCCTTGTCAACACCAGCAGTCAACAGCAACAGTCTATGCGTGCGAAGGAGTACCACAAACAAACGACATGTATGCGCACTGCTGCAAGATCTCACCCGTATCCGTGGCGTGGATAGACTGGCTGCCCAGATGTGTCCAGGCGCGGCCCTGGAAAAAGTGTGGTGCTCGTTGTGTGTGGGTCGTGTGTGCGGTGCGCAGGTTGTGAAAGGGTCGTGCGAGCGAGGCGATTAGGCGGGGTGGCGGGGCTTTGATGCGGGGCTAAACTCAAAATTGTTTGTCCGCGGGAGGTCATCGATCCGACAACATCAAAGAGCGACTAATGGCCCGGTTTGACCGAGACGATGTTTGCACATCATCTACAGCGGTAGGCGGACTACCCGGCGCTCTTGATATAATTGCCCGCTCGAAGACAAGTGTTGAGATCCTTACATTTGGTTGAGCAGAGGGTGTTGGCGGAGGTTATGATGAGATAGAAATTCATATGCATATGCACGCACATGCACTGCTGTGTCGAAGGGTTCCTCCTACTCCCTGCGAACGGACGAATACTGATGATGCATGTCTGGGGACGGATACATGCGGCTGATGATGCATGTCTGGGGACGGATACATGCGGCAGGTGGGTGTATACTCTGGAACACGCAGAAACGCGGGTGCTGCTACTGTCCAATATGCCCCCCTGCTGCTGTCGACCCACCAACGTAAAGTACGAGAGCCGGCCATCGCATGATGGAAGTGGTCCGATATTTATTTAACTTTTCAGATCATGTGGAAACCGCTCCAACTGGCTTTATCAANTGTGTCCAGGCGCGGCCCTGGAAAAAGTGTGGTGCTCGTTGTGTGTGGGTCGTGTGTGCGGTGCGCAGGTTGTGAAAGGGTCGTGCGAGCGAGGCGATTAGGCGGGGTGGCGGGGCTTTGATGCGGGGCTAAACTCAAAATTGTTTGTCCGCGGGAGGTCATCGATCCGACAACATCAAAGAGCGACTAATGGCCCGGTTTGACCGAGACGATGTTTGCACATCATCTACAGCGGTAGGCGGACTACCCGGCGCTCTTGATATAATTGCCCGCTCGAAGACAAGTGTTGAGATCCTTACATTTGGTTGAGCAGAGGGTGTTGGCGGAGGTTATGATGAGATAGAAATTCATATGCATATGCGCGCACATGCACTGCTGTGTCGAAGGAGGGTTCCTCCTACTCCCTGCGAACGGACGAATACTGATGATGCATGTCTGGGGACGGATACATGCGGCTGATGATGCATGTCTGGGGACGGATACATGCGGCAGGTGGGTGTATACTCTGGAACACGCAGAAACGCGGGTGCTGCTACTGTCCAATATGCCCCCCTGCTGCTGTCGACCCACCAACGTAAAGTACGAGAGCCGGCCATCGCATGATGGAAGTGGTCCGATATTTATTTAACTTTTCAGATCATGTGGAAACCGCTCCAACTGGCTTTATCAACTACAGCAGATAGCTGTCTGAGGTGCGTCTTGATGTGGCGGCTAGCAGCAGTATTGCAGATCTACCAGCTCAGTCGATAGGTACTATATGTCCATCCTTCATCTATCCTCGTCAACGAACGCCAAAGAGATGGAAAAAAACACGAAGCTGCTGATGTTGAGGCTACGACAGCAGTTGGCTGCTTCTGGAGGAAAAACGGCGAACAGCTACACACTTGCGGGCAGCCTTGTAGAATACCGCCCACCTCAACACCACTTCGAGACCTCGAGTGAGAACGTGAAGATGGATCTCCCTCCATTGTGTAGATGTGGACAAGGCACGTTGACAGCACGCAGGTCACACAAACCAGCTGACCCAAACAGAGCACAGAGCACCATATCACCAGCGATCAGCAGGTTCTCGTGCCGGTTCATCGAAACCAGCTCTCGTCAGCGCAAGATCTCTGTTGACGGAATGTTGGAATGTTGCCCATGTCATGAGGCCGGCCCGCATGCATGCATATTTTGTCTTCCCCCATCTTTCTCCTACAGGGCGTTTCCACGAAGTAGCAGCCCTCGGGTCCGATCGTTCCACGCACAGCAGTAATCCTGGCACGAACAGCGTTACAACCAAGTCCGAGGCACGCCTGGAGCTTGGAGGCTTGGAGGAGCAGGTGATGAACGCGGACAACACAGGCCCATTCGGTGAGAACGAAGAGGTTATTTGCTGAATCCGGTGCCTGTCGACGCCTCCAGGGCACTACTCTTACGCCCCCCCCCCTTCCCCCAGCATAGAGGACAACTTGCAGACGGTATCCTACTCAGTACATATTTACATCCCGGCGCAATTTGCCAAATGCCTGTCTCTAGTTGTTGGGCACCAACGTCCGTTTGGCATTTTGGTTCGGAGCAGGTTGCTTCAACATGCCCATGAAGCAACCGTGCACGAAGAAGACACAAAATGTACTCCCAAACAGCTCTTCAGCCCCTATAGAACGACACCGACTTATGTGAGCAGCAAGAGTGGAGGTTGGTGTTCCGCCGTTCCGCTTTTAGGCGACACACAACAGTTGGAGCTGGAGCTGTTTCGATGGCGACAACGAGCCTGTTGCACCCACGGGGGAGATATGTGTGTGCTACTCGGGGAACCGTAGGAATACGAGTTGGCCATCATGCAACACTAGGAATTCATTGCCAATCTTCACGGACCTTTATTATCTATTGTGGAGGAGATGAAGTGTTTGCAAAAAAGTAACAACGAACAGGTCGGGCAGGGACTTGCAACGGAAGTGTAGTCTATAGTTCAGATGTTAAAGGGAATCCAAAGCAGCCCGTGCCTGGAACGCAAAGAAAGAGCGGCTTACCGAACTCTATAGTTCGGATAGTTATTCGTCAAAAATAGCTCCGTATTGGCTTGACAGCAGTAAGGCGCCAAAACCTCGCTTCGAGTCTCGCTGATAGATACCCCACAACCTCGTGCACATCACTAAGAATTGACAATAGCCCTTGTTTTTTGTCGCTAGCAACCAAGTGCACATCCGACAACCTCCCCTGAATGTCGATTATCTAACTTGCTTGCCCACCCAATAAGCCATCTGGCTTGCCCAATGGTTTTGACTAGATTGTATTTTCTCTGCTCCCGTGCCACCTAGACCGCACAGAGCACCCGAAACCCGTACGAGGCGCGAGGGGGTAAATTTTAACTTTCCCCCAAATGTTTCCTTTCCCTTCACCCGGTGCGTCATTGTGAAACACAGGAGCTCATGCCTCTACGAACGGCGTCAGCGTAGGTGGATCGACACCCCCACCATCCATTGCGCAAGCCTTTTTGACGGGGCTACGCAGCCGTATGGCGGAGTGCAGCCAAGACTTGCAGCGGATGCTGCAGGACGCAACTCAGAATGGACTGGTCTCAACAGAGGATCCATCCATGCAGCACTTCATTGACGCTGTGGAACACCTGAACGCGGCACAGCACATGGCCACGAGCTTAGCCACACCTTTGGCTATGGCCGAACAACACGTCCAGACGTTCAAGGCGGCGCTGCAGATTGCCCAACAGAACGCCGTGGACGGCGCGGCTCAGCCTTGTAAGCAAGCCCGCGTTTTTATGAATATTCATGGAAGAGAAAATGCCTAACATGCGCTACTCTTTAGCCGCGAACCAGAGAATGGCTCATGTTGTATGCTTGTATATGACAAGGTTGCTTGTGGTGGTAGCTTGGCGATCTCGATCGACGTGTTGCCTCTGGTGACATGTTGGGTTTGCATGCTCCGTAATAACAGCAAGGAAACTCAAAGCATTGTACTTCTTCTCAACCGTCCAGTTTGGTGTTTTGCCATACATACGTGCATGCGCGACCAGCTATCAACCGTTCACAGGACACTCCGGCCCAGCAGCTGACTGCTCTCCTCCTAAAAAACAAGAACGACGCCCTGCAGGCCGAAGCGGAAATTATCCTCGCCCGCTTCTGGAACCAAGGTATCGCACACCACTACCGCAAGAGGGCCGAGTTGTTGGAGAGCGCCTACTTCGGAAATGGCGACGAGCGCGCTGTTGTCGTCCTGCTGCGGCACGACAAGGACATGGCGGAAAGCGCGTTCGCCGATGCGAGCACCGTGGACTCTTCAACCCAGCTTTCCGGGGCCGCCTACGTTCACCGCGACGCCATGATAAGGTGAGCAAACACTACCGTTTCTGTCCCTAATCTGGAGAATTGGTTCCGTTTTGTGATAACGCGAGATCCTTGACTCATCGCTGAACATTTGCATTTGGTCGTCTAGGGATGGTCGGAACCTGTGCAGGCATGTCTAGGTGCCAACGAGTAACGTGCACGGTCAGAGCTGCGCGGTAAGCTGTGCGCCTTGCACTACCGCTAATGCTCTCCGTTTGCCATTATTGGTAGGGATGTACGTAGTCTAGCAGTGATGCTCCTTTCGTTGAAGGTATTGACGTTTGCATACTGATTTAGTTGAGGCCATTTTTTTTTGCCTACCCACCGGGCCCGCTTGCCAGGATCTACAATCTCCTTACCAGCATCGAGGATATTCCGGGCCTGAACATCTAAATGGGCACCGATCTCATCAACCAAGATAAACAAGCGGTCCATTGCGGGCTGCTTGTTTCGACCGGATCGGCTAGCAAGAAACGAACCGATACGAGGCATTTTGAGGTGTTATATCAAAATCTTCGGTTGTGATTGCCCTTCCTAAACCGCTACGTGACGTATCGCTTCATGAAGGGCACTGACACCCAGATGGTTTAGATTATTCTCTCTGTGTTGCCAGTAAAGGTTTCGGAGCACAGGTGTGCGAGATCAAGGATCGTTCTTTGGTCTCTACCTCGATTTTATGGAAGTATTTGTTGGGGGGGGGGGGGGGGGGGGGGGGGGGGGGGGGGGGGGGGGGGGGGGGGGGGGCGATCGGTACCCACCAGAAGAGAGGGACCCGGCCTGCCCGGCTACCTTCTTTGTTTATGAAACTGATTGACAATGTCTCCGTACCCCCTACAGTATTGTGCATCAGCGCATGGGAATCCCGCCCCGCCCCCGGCCGAACGCAAGCCAGAGATTGTGGTTGCAGGTTTGGGGATAGGGGACACACGCGTGAGACATTACTGCGCTGTCTAGGGAGCCGAAACTGCTGTCGTGATAGCGAATTTCGCTCACCTTGCAATCGGCAGATGACGTTTCGACTCCTGCGGTTTACTTGCTTCCTAATCAGCGCGGTAATGTCTCATGCGTGTAGCCCCTATCCCCCAACCTGCAGCCACGACCTCTGACTCGCGTTCGGCCGGGGGGGGGGCGGCGGGATATTCTCCTCTGGTACGGAAAACCGTACCGAGAACCAATTCAAAGTGGATGGAACACAAGAGTTATGCAACATGGAGGCAGGAAGGCAGGCAGGAAGGCTTTCTGGGCTGTCCGGGAATACCTCAGCCGTGCTTGTGGCGAATCTGCATCAGAAAGAACTTGTTCTGTGTTGTCTTAGATTGTTTCTGGTTCACCAAGTAGTCTAGGATTTGAAGTTGCGAACCGTGTGCCGGTGTACGGCAGCGTGGGGGCTCTCGAGTGTACGCTGTTCTGTCTTTTCTTGTCTTGCCTTCGAAGTCATCTAGTGAGGTTGCAAGCCACGAGCATTTTCTATTTTGTGGTATTTTCCCTGCGATATCGGGTAGTAAGTAAGTCGGTTGGGTACACGACTTTTGGTTAGTAATGTTTCGGAGCACGGTTATCTAGCGAGGGAGCACGAGCGTGTGCAGAGCAATGCCCGTTGTTGATCTTCTGTACGGGAAATGCTAAGCAACACTGTCATTCGGCTTCGCCAAAGCGCAGGTCGCGCTACGACTTTTTCGTGTGTTGCACTGTCCGGTTGCAAAAAATTGTGACGAATACAACGTGTGTTCCGGACACTCAGGGGGGAAGTTTTTTCGACACGTGTTGGTAGGTATCGCCTACCTGCTGCTGGGGGGTTTATTACCATATGTCAGCGAGTCTGAACGAACGAAGATGGTGGGTGGGAGAATGTGCGGTCAGGACGTCCAGCGGCGGGGGGCGCCGGCCTGCTTCATCGGGTGAATAGTCAAGCCTGAGAATCACCGCTTGTTCTGGTTCTAAACCTGTTTTCGTGGATAAGACGAAGTACATTGGATGGCTTGGGTGTTGCGTTGAGGGGTGGCTATTTACCGATCTATGCGTATGTGTATGTCTCGTGCTGGAGATTCGGTAATATCGGTGAAAGCTTCCTCTGGTGTTTTGTATGTGCTGGGGTTTTAAATTTCGTCTGTGGTAAACGGGATGACAAAAAACGAAAATCTTCTTCATATTGGCTTTTTTGGGCGGTGTTTTGGAGGAAGGACATGGAATACAAGCGTCGATGAAACATGGTAAAAGCCTGCGTGCTTCCCATGCGTACTTGAATTGGCCAAATGACATGAAGCTGGGATACGTTCGGATGCATACATAGTTGACAACATCACAGGGG
>CACKRE030000044.1:0-24552 GCA_902602495.3 Ectocarpus sp. CCAP 1310/34 | reverse complement strand
GAGACAGTTGTAAGCACTGTGTAACTGCCTCGAGGGTGCTTGACCATTTTAACACAACGTGGTGCGATCATCCCCCTTGCGCGGAGTGAGGGTTCTCCACCCCGCACAACATGATCTACTCGACCACCAGTATGTTTACCGCAAAAAAAAAACACCGGAGGTAAAAAAAAAAAAACCTGGTTGCCGAGCCCACGAAGTGAATTGGCTTGTTTACAACGTCGTTGCCAAGCGACGAAAACCCGATCCCGATGGCAAACACCGGGGGGGGCGGCTTGTTTTACAACGTCGTTGCCAAGCGACGAAAACCCAACCCCGATGGCAAACAGCGGGGGGGGCGATGATGGGAGAAAAAAAAAAAATACAGATAATTTTTTTAGATACGCAAGATGGCTACCAAACTGCCTTGTTGAGCCTGTTACCCATAGGGGAGATATCGTTGTATGCTGTCTGGGAAACCGTAGACATACAGGTAGCCTTTCGCTCATGCTATGGATTCATTGCTAATCTATCTTAGACTTATTTCTATAGATAGAGATGGATTTGTTGTGTGATACTAAGAACAAAAAAAAAAAGAAGCCCTGGTGTTTACCCCCTCTGGATGGTTGTAGTTGTAAAAAATACACTGAAAAGTGTAGTACTCTACATACCCTGAAAAGTGTATTACACGTCTCACCACGAAAAATGGGGGGACTGTCGCCATCATAAATAGGACGAAAACACACACACACACACGCTGAGGGTTTCAGGTGCCTTGTGTAGGTGGCCATGCATCCTATGTGCCACACTGCTGTGTATGTTCCTCTTGAGATAGAATTGAACCTTCGAACATGGCCCCGCTGCTGCTCTTTCCTTGCATTTGTTAATCCGTTTCCTACAGCCACCTCCAGGCTATTCATCTCTCTCTCCCTCTCTTGCTCACCCAGCAACCATCAGCACACGCCGCCTCGTCGTGCTTGAGCACCGGCACGACTGCGGTCTTGGCATTACTAGTCGCCAAGCGCAGCGAGACGCCCAAGATCAACAGGCAACCAGCGCTGATCCAAGCCCACCGAGCAAGCGTCGGCTTCTTCTCCGCCTGAACACTCCACTGGGATTGTCGCCGGTTGAGCTGGCTCTGGGCGGAAGAATTTCTTCGCCCTCGAGGAGCAGTTGACCTCCTCCGTGTCCCCATCAGTGCTTGTTGCTTGTGCCGCAGAAGCAACTCGCCCTCGGCCCAGGAGAAGCACAGCAAATGCGGAGGAATAACGAAAAACCTGCCGCGCGCGAAAGAAATGCCTTTCATACAGCAACAAACTCCCAGCTCAGCACACCAGCGACTGTCAGCGGCTAACGGCTAACCAGCCCACAACTTGCTCGACTCGGCACGACGGCTACCCACGGTAGCTGGAACTGTGGGTGTGGTTGGTCGACCCAGCGAGTACCTCCCTCAAGTGAGCAATGATTCTGGCATGTATTAGAAGGAGAGTGTGTACCAGCCAGCAAACTTGCATCAATGGAGCTCGAGAGTATTTGAACTTGGCGCCAATACCGCTGTTCTCAACACACGCTGCAGCACCGGCTGTAGTGTGTGAGCCATAGAGAGACATGGCGTGCTTGGTTTTGCTTTGTTTCCGTTCACCGTTTGAGGAAAAACGATCCCAGCAGCATTGCGCTTCGTGAGCCTGAAAATAATTTCTGCAAGTTCGAGGAGAGGACGCCCGCCTATGGGAGATGGCTCTTCTGCATTGAACACCACGTGTTGCAGATGTAGCGAAATGAGCTGGTGGCAGAGCGCACGGGGGGCTACTGCGGCTGTACTGTACCATGGTGCCTACTACATTATACCATGTAGACTTGAAAGTTACAACAGAAGACAGGTTACGATGCCTCGCACAACCCCCTGCTTCCGATGCTTCTCTTTCGCTGTACTGGGTTGGATTGCCCACCTGGGGGGGGTGATGTCTTCCGCAACACAGTATAGCAGTTTGGTGGAGGGCAGTTGCGCATAGACTTAAAAGCAGCAGCGTTTGATGTGTGAAATGGTTGTACACCAGAGTAATCCACGTACATCGCCCAGAAGGCTTGCTACATCCTCTATGCACCACTTACACAATTAAAAGCACTATTGGCTTGGAGCAACAGCGTTTATGTCAGCATTTTGAGATACCAAGCACATACTAGCGCGGTGATGAGACCTTGAAGCCCTCTCTCTCCACACTCCATCCCGGCCGACCGCCACCTTCCCGCCCCGATAGCGGTCTCCCGTTTCCGGGAAGCCGCTGCTAACCCTAAGTTAGGAGGTATTCTCCGGGCCGGCGCGAGAGTCCTTGGACCTCTGCCGACCCGGGGGAGCTCGCCGTCCAACACTTGGGGGGGGTTGGTGTGACGTCCACGCCACGGCCAAGCTGCCGCCCTCTACCCTCTCAAAAAAATTGGGGAAAGCTCGCGGGTTTTGTTTGGCGGGTTTCGGCCGGGTTTGGAGACAATAAGGCGTTCCGCATCACGGGGTTTCGCTGAAACGCTTCCCTGTGTTATTCGGAATTCCGGAGGAGTTGTGGTTACAATCGATCGGATTTCCACGGGTGTTGTTTACGTCCATCTCTCCCCGTTGCTCTCTCCCTCCTCTCNGGGGGGGGGGGGGGGGGGGGGTGGGCACTCCCATGCACTCCTTGGTTGTAGGGAGAAAGGCGCGTCCTTGAACAGGGGATGGTTAGGCTTGACTGCCCCCAAGGATATCGTACGTGTGACCGTAAACGCATTGCTCTGAGCGCTATTATTCTGGTTGTAAAATGATACTGCTGCCTTGGTGGCTCTGCCCTGGTCTTTCGTAGCGTTGGTTGTGGTCCGTCGTGTTTCGTCATCGTTTACCGCTGTGCTGCAAAACACAAATGCGTTGGAGATCGAAATATCAAGCCAGTTGGTTGCGGTATCCACTGTCAAGACAACAAGAACGGCAGCAGCAACAGCAGCAAGATGCGAATGGTTTACTGCCTTTCGTGCAGCTCCGGTGCTCGTTGTCGAAATCGGGCAGCGACGAACGAGGCCTTGTCTGTTTCGTACAATAGTCAATCGATACTTTTGCCGCCGCAATGCGCAAATTATGTGAATACGCTCATTCTGAACATCTTGACGATGGAGCATCCAGGGTTCCAACCGGGAATAGGCTTCCTCTCCACGGTTCCGGTACTGAACGGGAGCAACATGGGCATGGAAGTCCACTAAAGCTCCATCGTCGTCACTGTCAATGACTTATTTTGCAGCCTTCTCTGCTGCCACGTTTATGCAGCCCGCTTGTATGATACACCTCGCGGATCCTTTTTGTCACGACGCCGTGAGCTGTTTTCCACCAACCATGCCCTTTGCCCGCCTCCTGTTACGTCCAAGGTGAGGCTTCGGGGCCCAGCAGGAACCGTTCAATCCTCACACGATGCTGCGCCGGGCAGATGCAGCAGCAGCTGCAGCCGCCCAATGGAGCTCTGCAAAAGCAACCGTCACTGCTGTGGCTGTACGCTGCTTGTCTCAGCGAATACCTTATCCTCAAGGATTCCCGGCTTTACCGTCGTCAGCGAGGGGGGATGGTCGCCGGTGCAGCAGCAGCAGCGGCAGCAGCTCGACGCCCGCCATTGATTTTGCGGTGCCCCCTGCAGTCCTGGACGACGGGTACTTCGAGAAGCCTACCCCCCTGCTCCTGGTCGCGGGGGAAGGTCGGCCGGCCGCCTGGTGAGCCGAGCCAGAAGCGAGTGGTTACAATCACGGCTCTCTTTTGTTTGTTCGAGCGATGCGTGATACATCCCGCGGCGTGCGGAAGGGTCTGTTTTTGCGGCGAGGGCACGTGCGGTAGATATGGCAGTCGTTCGGAGGAAGCTACCTGCCAGCTTCGCTGATGTGGTGGTGCTGCTTGATGTTGGTTTGTTGCCCTGTTGAGAACGTGTTCGTGCCAAATTGCTTCTTCTAGATGTGGTGTCCATCTCCCCCTTTCCCTTGAATCTTTGTTCTTGTGCGTAGAATTACAGAACCGCCCCGGCGGCACCAGCAACAGCGTGTTCGGCAAGCCGTTGCCTAGCTCTTGCTTTCGGCTTCTTTTCCCCTCGCACTTGGCGTCTACGGGTCGGCTCTATCGGGGTGCCGACGATACCCTCATTCGTTTGCAGCGGTTCAGATCTCTCCCCAAGTCAAGAGTTCATTTGATGTATTGGGAGCACGTGTTGTTCACCATCAAGGTGCTAATCTGCAGCAGCTGCTGCTGCGTCATTGCTGGCTGCTGTTGGTCGACCGTTCATTCAGGGCAGGTGGAAGGATACCACCTCCTTCTTTGCGTCGAGAGGGTGCACCGTAGGGACCATGGCTCTCACCGGAAGAGGGAGCTCTCCGACAGACACCCTCACCCTCAGAGCCCTCCAAGCCGGCGTCGCCGCAGCGGTAGACAAGAGCGGCCTCACACCCCCGGTCATCGTGGCCCACTCCATGGCGGTGAGTGGTGCACCCTGTGCACGTTGCCGGGCACGAGGTGGCCCGCTCTTGATCCAAGATGCAGAACCACGATTTTTTGCAGCGGGTTCCAGCCGTAAGAGCCACCGGGAATTTCATGCCCGTGAAGTCGTCGCGTTGGGCTTGGTTTGGAGGCCACCGCATCCTGTGGGCGGTTCGCGTGCGCACTTAGCATGTCTGGCGCAGGAACCGCCACATTTTTTTGCTTCTTTTTTTTAGGTACCACCCTCGAGGAAGCATAGCCACTCCGTCGCCCCCCGTGCGGGCTTCTGCCGTTTTCGCGTGGGGAGATACTGTGTTCCTAATAACCTTCTGCTCTATGTTGTTTCAGTTGCAAACGTTCGCTTTCTCGTGCCCCCAGGGTTTCGTGTGCCAGCAGTACCTGCAGTCGTACTCCGCCTCTGGATTGGTGCTGCTGGACTCCTTCCCCCCCGCCCCAGGTAAGACGAGGATGGCCGAGATCGGTCGAGGTCCTGTGGTGTGCCTCTGGTGTTGCCTTTCATTCCTGAAGCTTCGGTTATTGGTCTAGGGTCTCGTGAGTCGCGGTCGTTTTCGAGGGCGTGGGCAGCTTCTTTTGTCGGTGCGCTTCAAAACCACCGCTTTGTTAAGGTCGTGACCCCTCTCTATTCCGAGGCGTTGGTTGAAAGCCATCACTTGTGGCACGATCGCCCGATATAAACGGGCTGGTGCATGCGGCACAACGCATGGCGCGTTCGTAGCTGGAGGCATGTTGGTTTTCCCCAAGTATCCGTGACCGTACAAACCTCGTCGTGATGCCATGTGAAAGGCCCTAGCCAGTTGAACAGCAATGGCGACGTTCTGTTGACGTATATCGTTTTCCTTGTTGCACCGGCAGGAGCTCTGGCCAACGAGCACTTGCTGCGGGCGCGTGCTGGAGACCCTGGTGAACCCAACGATCCGGTTGCTGGAGCACCTGCTAGCCTTGGTGCCCAGGAGCTTGCACAGCTGATGAAGGACGACCCCGCGCACTGGGAAGGTCTCCTGAGGTGCGCGAATACTGATAGAAGAGTTTTGAAGCAGTTCCGCAATACACACAGAATACTGCGGGTGTTTAGGACCGACTCAGCTTGTACCTGTACTGCCAACATGCAGGACTAGTATTCCATTGTATCGCAGCTTGCCTCGGGCAACTCGGCTGGTCCCCTAGAAGTCGTTTTTTTGATGTGGTGTCCGCTGCTGCAGGTGTGAGAAGGTGGATAAGGATGTGGTCAATGCACGAAGAATGGTGGTGTAGATGATGCTTTTTGATATCATCGCATATTTTGTCGATGGTCGCCCCAAAGCTGACCTGCAGAATGGTCTTTCTGCAAACCAACGAACAACATAACACAACGCTGCCGCAACATCACGCGAAAGACGCTTCTTTCTGTCAAAGCTCGGTCTACCATTACCATCTGTCTATGCCTCTAGCAACCTTAAGGTCTCTCAAAACGGCCGCGACAACATCGACACACACAAACAAACTTTATACAAGACGAGAGCACATGCCATGCCGCCAGTGAAATTCCCTGAAGGAGAAGGTTGTCGAACTCCCTCTATATGCGCGCAGAAAATCAAGACCAAATATATGTATGTAACCACTAAACGCGGTGGCGGAATCAAACGCGGCGGCGGAATAAGCAGCCTCCGCGGGGCAGTTGACAGAGTAGAGGTGTGCCCCGACCCTGTCGTTGGCAGGCTTATCCCGGCCTCGAAGTGGGATTTGATGGCAGGTAGACACCTATATGCAAGCGCTAATTGTTCGAGATCGAAGCTATTGTGCAATGGATGCATATTTTGGATGGGTGCGTTCGACGAGGAATGAGAGAGTCATCAATCATCAACTTGTTCTGTGCGAGCGACATGCGGCGGAACAATCTCCGCGCAAAGTTACAGCCGCGTGGCCCGAACCACTCGTTGGCAAGCAAAATTGGTCGACACGCAGCTATTCCAGCGTCGAAGGACTTGTCAATCCAGCTGTAGATTGGACGGGGCTTCAAGTTGTTGGAGGGTAGGCAACGTTGAGGCTCAAGTTGATCGAGATTGGAGTAATTCGGTGCGGGAAGCACCTGCTGCATGCTCGTGTTTCGTGCTTGAGAAGGCCGATCAGCGACACATCCAAACATTAACGCAGGAGGCCCCAATCAAGCTGAACCTTGATGAGAGCGTCTAAAGTAGTGCAGGACAGCCGATGGTTCTGATCCCTCGCGCCTTGGAGCGGGCTGAACGTGATCATTCATTTATTCACTCATTTATTCATTCATTCTTTTTTCCATTCTGTTAAATCTCTAGAGAACGTAACTGTCTCTTAGAGGAATTCTGGAGGATGTGCGGGGTGCCCTGCACAAGGGAGTAAAACGTGATTCTTTGTTGAAGCCGCCGTCCACACACTACAGTGAAGACGCGCAACAAATGGCATTCCTGTCCCGAAGACGCTTCGAACACGCGTTGCGCATGGTCCCAAGACGCCAGTCGCCCTTTTCTCGTGGCCGGTGCTTCGTTTCGCCACAGGCGCTATTTTTCCGAGTTTCATCAGCACTCCCCATGGCACAACGCTCCCCTGTCGTGCCCTAGATATGACCTTGAGCGCGGGGTCATTAAGGAGGAAAACAGACACTCTCCGTGTTCATCCCCGGACCCTCGGTTTCCGGTGAAGGCATTCGCGCAAATGTGCTTGAGTGAAACGTCCAGCACGCTTCGACTAGAGAGTCACGCCGTCGAGACTCTGGTGCTTGGATCTGGTATGGCCACCTCAGCCACCAGCACCTCTAAGACTGGCGGAAGTGGTTGTGCGGACGGTGGGGCTGCCTTGGACGACGCGAGGAGTGACGCCTTGAGCGCCATTTGCGAGTTCCACGGCACCGACGGTTGGAGAGAGGTGGATCATCGGGGAGTTGTGACTGACGGGAATGGTATGCCGGAGAACGCTCCCCCGTGGCAGGAGGTAGTGTGGGAATGGTATGATGCTCGTTTCTGATGTCGTCAGCTGTGAATGTGAAAATTGTAATGAGGAGACCCACTACGTTTCGCCTGATGCGCTCTATAGGAGTTTTGTGCATAACCGGGAGGCAGGGGCCTGATTTTGTTCTTCTGTTCTTCAATTAATGTTTTTTGTCTTTTATGAAAACCAGCGACCAACAGGTTGGGGGCCAAGCATGCAAAGCTCGGCGGTTTCGCACTTAGATATGCTTCCATATCCCAAGACCGTTACGCTCTCTTGGGCAAGTAGGCGTGCCGAATCCCACGGTGTTGCGCGTCTGCAGCGGCGACACTCTGTTTCTCTGCGGAGAGATTTCGTGTTTGGTGGCAGTTCGCTTAACCATCATCTTCCTTGCTCCCGCAAAGAGTTTTACCCGAAAGCGTCAGCAGGCGAGGAGCGCGATAGCCATCACTTCATCAGTGCATTTGCATAAGTGGGCATGGCCGGTCACTGCACCCACCCGCTCCGAGACGTAATTTGTTTGGCCATGCTCCGTGACAGCTTTTGCGTTGCAGGGTCGTGGTAGTTATGTTCGGACACCGGACTAAATATGCACGCCTAGGTCGCGCAACCCCGTGTCGGTGTGACGTATCAGGAAGCAGGTCGGCATGTTGTGCCCCTCGCTGCTGTCTTGGTGGTGACTTGGCTCTCCACCAACAGAGAGCAATAGACCCTTGTCTGACGATGGGTACTGTGAGCCGTAGCGTCACCAAAACATGTCAGAAGCGGCTGTTTCGCTCCCAATGGACGCTTGGGATAGCAACAGCGGGAGCTCCACATTCCCCAATAATTATGACCAAGTTCAGCCAGCCGTCCTTCCCACCCGCGGCTACCCCCGCTCCCGACAGGCAACGCCGTCGACGGACAAACCGAAGTTGTAATCTGGCTCTCACGGACTCAGGAAGAATTCATCAGCATCGACACACTTACGGCCTACCACCACCGTTGCGTACGGGACCGATGCAAAAAGTTCTCTCTCTGCATACAGTATAGTTCCGTGAGAATCCCTTGCGGAGGAGCGAGGTCGCACCAAATGACCAATCAAACCCGCAGTCAAAACGAGTGAAAAAGCTCCCTGTTTCCGTTCGAATCCAGTTCAGAGGAGCAAGATCACATCAAGTCAACACCGCAACCAATCAACAAGTGCATCTTCACTGAACACAGCGATCAAGGAGAAGCGTAAGCTTCTCCATTAGCCCTCCTCTATAACAGTAGGCACCGTAGCAACAGCACCAATGTCCAACCTACATACGAACACCAAAGAGGTGGGAAAGGTTTCGCTCGGCATTCCAATACCGTTCAGCTGCGGCTGGCTCACGATTCCACCTTCGGGTAGCCGGGCAAATGTATGACCGCTGCAAACTCCTACCCCTCACCCAGTATCGCGGGCGGCCACGACGTGTAGGGACAAGTGGGAGCAGCGCACGAAGGGACGCGTCACCGTAGTCAAGACGAAGATTGTAGAACCAGTTCGGCGGGGGGACGTTGGCTGTTTAGAAGAATCGTAGGATGGCTGCGCATGCTTGCACAAAGTATGCATACTACTCGTCAACCCTAAGTGGTATGCCCTTGTTGTCTTTGTAGAGACTGTTGTGCTTGATGTTGAGATGCTTGTTCTCTCTACACCCGGTTGGGGGGAAAGAGCAAGGAGTGCCACGCTGAACGACAGCTGACGTGGGGGCTCCGCACAATCATTTTTCTGGTCGTACTACCCAACGCACACCTACGTGCAGGGCACCTGAAACAGTCATCTCGTCTACAGATCCGACTACATACGCACTCAAACGAACATCCTCCCTGGTTCTTTACGCCAAAGTAACTAACCACTGCTGTGGGATGCGTGGTTCCGCCACCGCCAGTCGGGTTTTTCTGCCAAAACAACAAATCCATAAAAACCTAAGGAGAAACCTGGCCACCGGGTCAAAACCCCTCCCTCCCAAGGACGGTACTCCGAAAAAGCAAGATAAGGTCGCAGACAGGATGACTCCGACAACGTAATCGATCCGGTAACCTTCCCGCCATGTTTCAATATCACCTTCCTAGTACCCAACAAAGGCCCAAAGTCTGCAGCGGCGGCCACTATTTTTCTCCCACAAAGCCCAAACAAAAGTCTGTTGCAATTTTACTCCTACTGCCCTCCCCGCTAGACGAATATCTATCGATGATCTGAGCCCCTAACTTCCTCCCTCCCCCCGTGATTCCGGCGGGTCACGGCGCCCCCGGGGTGGGTGGTGTTTGACGCTTTCATCCTGGGACAACTGTTTTGCCAAACACATCAAGCATGATCAGCCTTCTCGCATTCAACTCTTGTTCCGACTCTCAGAAATTCAAACGTCAGCCTGCTTTCACGCGACTCTTCGACTCTCAGAAAAAACAAACTCCAATTCTCAACCGCCATACAGCACACGTCGATATGGCTGCTATCCCTCACTCGAAGAAAACTGCGGGCCATCATGTCGTGCGATGATCTCCCTCGCTCTTTGCAACGAGTGGTACGCCACACACAAAACCTCTTTCATTCAACGCTCGCGGAAAACACGTCTATCTACTGCATCGAGAACGTATCATTGCTGAGGCTTCCTTTCCTCCAAGACAAACACAGTTATTTTTATTATAGGGGCTTCTCCCCTTCTACAAGACAAACACTGATACAGATTGGAGACGCCTTGCCACTGCGAATCCCTCAATAAGGTGGATACGTCTGGTACATGGATACACATCTACCAGCAGCAACAACGGAAATGTCACCTACAGTACAACAGTGTCCTCCCCTCCCCATTTCCACCTCACGCACACAAGGTGATACATCTGGTAAAACGGGGTTTCCCCTATAAAATCCAGTTGTAAAACCCGGTTGGACAATTTCCAGTTGGGCGAAGTGCCTGTTCGTAAAACCCGGTTGCGCACACGGCAAAACCGGTGCCTGTTCAGAAAACAAAAACGGTTTTCAAGACGGAGCCCCTACTCCCCCTTGCTTCCAAAGTCACACACGGAGCGGTTGTGGAACCTTCGTCCACACCGGCGCGTGATCTACGGACGATGGCACGTCTACACAGAGCAAAGCTGGGCCATGCACGGCATGCAGAATGCGTGCGCATTCTCATGCTCTGCTTAGCATGCAGTGTGCTTGGCGAGGAGGATATGTGCCTAGTGCTGGGAGCGCTTTGGTTGCTGAAATGGCGCGCTTACGAGGAGCTCGTTAGGCCGACCGTGCTAGACGGGGTGAGGTACGACTTCTTTGAGGTCCTGGGTGGGTTTGACTTCAAGGAGCTGTTTCGGTTCGAGAAGCCTCACTTCCTTCTGCTTTTGGCAGCGCTGGAGCTTCCAGCTGAACTGGAAATCTGGAGGTGAGAACACAAGGGCCTCTTGCTGCTTGTAGCAAGAAATCACATACACAGCAGCAGCGAGGCAGCGAGACCTGTGGAGGCCGAGTGGATACGAACAAAGTTCAGGATTAGAATCGACCACTAGGAAACGTGCATAGCAGGGGTGTTGGGAAAGGTAGGTGTTATAACCCCCTCTAGAACAACAGTAGATGAGGTCATGCTGTTTAACTTCATCTGCTGCTGGTGCAGACCCCTTCTTTTTTTGAATACAATTCGAATTTTTCGCGTCTCCTACTCCCTTAAACACGTACAGTAGTCTACTTTGTGTCGGTTTGCAGTCTTGTGTCAAATCTTCGGTGCGAAACGACCTCAAACTTATCGCGGTGGCGTCCAACATTGTAACTCTCAGGGTCATGACCGAAAGAACCCACCATGAATCGTTCCATCCATGCGCGTGTCTACGACGTTCGCTTGCGTGCAGGGGGGGGTATTCCTGCCAGCGTATCCCGGCACGACTGGGGTTAGCAGTCACCCTATGGAGACTGGCTGCTCCCACCACGTTGCTTCGAGATCGTTTATTTTGGGGGATGGGCGAGACGCTTGTGTGTGAAGTTTTCAACGTGACGGTGGAGGCAATTTACGAGCGGTGGGGGCATCTCGTGGATGAGCTGCAGGTAGACGCGATTCTTCCTAAGATTGACTCCTTCTGCGAGGCGATACAAGAGTGCGGCGCGCCTCTTGATCGGTGTTGGGCGTTTATAGACGGGACGATTCGTAAAATATGCAGACCTAGGCGTTGGCAACGACTCTATTACAACGGTTGGAAACGCCTTCACGCCTTGAAGTACCAGGCAGTCGATACCCCGGATGGTATTATTTAGGCAGCTTTGGGGGCCGATGCTCGGTCGCCGTCACGATGTAACGCTGCTTGGGCAGAGTGGGTTGCCCGTAAATGGGCCCACACGTACCGGCAGCAACAACGGAAATGTCACCGACAACAGTGTCCTCCCCTCCCAATTTCCACCTCATGTTGACGCCAGCACAATCTTACCTGCGCCGGTGTCTGCAACTTTTGATACACCGGGTCTTGTGTATCCCCTTTTTTCAGCCGACACGCTGGATACTGTTTTACCCCTCTGCGTGAGTTTTCATCGGCCGCGGGAAGCGCCTGTGCTGCATCCCCTCATTTGATACACCGGGTCCTGTTTACCCCTCTCTTCAGCCGACACGCTAGATACTGTTTTACCTTTGTGCGTTAGTTTTCATCGGCTGCCGGGAGCGCCTGTGCTGCATCCCCTCATCTGATACACCTGGTTCTGTGTACCCGTTCTGTTCAACCGACACGTTACATATCTGTGCTTGAACGGAGCCAAAAGGTGGACGCTAGACGCATCAATGCAGAGAAAGCCGTGCTCGCATCCACCCATCCCAGAAAGGGCTGACGGGGCAGCGAACCGCTTCAGTTTGCAGATACAGAACGCGCCACCACTTAAGAACTTAGGAGTTTAGAACTTGAGCCTCAAACCATCCAACATATAAGAACTTGGTCATATCAACAGGTGCTCAGTTCCGACGTGGCATTAAGAACAAGAACCCGCCCTCATGGTGTACCAATGCGTATTCAGATAAGAACGGAACTACAAAACGCCGCGGCTGCAAGATAAGAACTCAGGACGGTTGGGGGTGACCCAAACAGCAGTTTCTTTCAGATTCGAGGCGGGGGGGGGCAGAGGACCTCGTGATAAAATGATTGTACGCCTGACGCGCAGAGGGGGAGGGCGTACTCTCTCTCATGTTTCGCATGCCTTAGAGATTAGACCATTGACCACACGTCCTCGAGAGAACGCATATTTTGCCCACAGGACCGATCACCGATGGCCAATCATTCCTTCCTATATTCTTCGAAGTACTTTGCCAAAGGTGACTCAATAATATCTTCCCAGTCTACATAATATGCATATATCGATACCACTTCCCGCCTTTCAATCCACTTGCTATGCCCCAGTACAGCTACCGTCTGCTCCTGGCTATTTCATGCATAATCAAAATCCCTGTAGCTATCCTTCTACGTGCCCAACTCAGTCATGTACATGTCTCTACCCTTGTCACCCAGCACGGACGTTTCCCAACGACACGAACCCGGTCTTCGCACTCGGAGCCGCATGCGCAAATACTTTTGTCTTCGTTCCCGATTCTTCAACGTTCTCAAAGGCCGTTGGCCCCAATCCATTGGTCCATGTAGGTACCTATTCCTTCTTTCAACATCCGTAGTCTACACATCTAGACCCTCCTTATCCTTGGATCCTTGTGTTAGATTGTGTTATCTCTCGGTAAAAGTAGCAGATGTATTGTTCTCGGATCCCCATAGACCTATCGTTCGTTTCCAATGGACCCGATACCCACCGTTCGTTCCAACGTGTCAACCATCGACTATTCCATACGCCATCTACAACCTTTATCCACTCCCTGGGTTGTTATCCCTATTCTTGTTTGTTCTCTTCGCCTCCCGAGCTTCTCTCGGCAACCTCTCCCTCCCATATCGTACGCCATACGGTACTTCTTGCCATTAGCTTCCTTACGCCTCTTCCCGATCGTAGGAGTTGGATACGAAGGGGGTGCGTACTCTCTATCTCTCTCTCTCTCTCTCTCTCTCTCTCTGAATGCATTAGCGGATAGACCATTCACCACGCGTCCTCGACAGGACGCAGCCTTGTTCCCACAGGACCGATCACTGAGCGCCAATCGTTTGATCCTACTTTGCCAAAATGTTGGCTCGACAGTGTTGTCCCTAGTCTATCTATCCTATCGATATCAGTTCCCGCCTTTTCAACCCATTTCCTGTGCCCCTGTACAGCTACCATCTTCTCCTGACTATTTCGTGTCTCAAAACAGGTCTCGTACCTTTTCCTTGTACATTTCCCAGCTCACTTATCATGTGGTTTCCTCTGCTTCTTGTACAAGGGACGTTCCGCAACTACATGAACATGGTCTTCGCACTTGGAGCCGCATTCGCATGTAGAATTGTCGTCGTCATCGTCTACGTTCCCAAATCTTCGTCTACGTTCTCGAAGGCATGTCCCCAGCTCTAACTTTGACGTTCAGCTTTGTTCCTACATCCATTGGTTTATGAAGAAGGTACCTCTTAACTCTATTCCTTCGTTCAACATTCCGTACACATGCAGACCCTCCTTGTCCTTGGATTCTTTGGTTAGGTTATTATGCATTCTTCTCTCTCGGCAAAAGCAGATAACTTTTCCTTGGACCCTCTAGACTTTGCGTTTCCAGTGTATCGCCTTCGTCAATTTCGAACCCCTTTCAAGCGTCGTCTACAACATTACCCCACTCCGTAGGTTGGTACACCCATTTGCCTTGTTTGTCCAGTTCGCCTCTGTTCTCGTCAACCTCTCCTCTCCCATACCGTACATTTGTCCATGCGGTACTGCCGTCTAGGGGGGGATTATACGACTATATTGTACACTTGCATCAGTAGTGTCTCGCGATGAAATCCACCCAGAAAGACCTGTGTACTCTGCATAGGGCAATCGGTTTACATAGAAATAATCATAGGTGGATGCCTGTTCCAAATCAGAACTTGTCAATTAGAACATGTGCTCGGTTGGAAGCAACCAATAAGCGTCGAGCCTCAAGCTAAATCAGCGGTTCTTCAGTGGTGGCACGTTCTGTATGGCGGGATACGTGCACGTACGGTGCGCGGATATCTCTCCAACGCGGGGAAACAGTGGGAAACGGCGGTGATTTCGTTTCAGGCCCCGGAACTTTTTCGTGAGCCTTCCAGGCTCCCCGGGACTGAGAAACGTCGACTGACATGGCATCGAAACGAATGCGTTGCCCTGTAGCATCCTACATATGGGGCTCCACCGATGGGCTGGTCTTTGTTTTGGAGGGGGGGGAGTTGTGATATGTAGCACTGTGCTGGACGTATCACCTGTAGCCTTGGTCCACTGGTGGACGCTACCCCCCCCTTACACAAGGTTGACCCACCACCGGTACCTTGGACAGACCTTACACGCACCCTGGCCAAGGTAAAAATGCCCCCAAGGTCACCACAAGGGTGCCTATGTCCAAGGTCTACGATTTCTGGACCTTAGAAGGACCTTGCGCAAGGTAAATAAGGCCCCAAGGTAATGCACGGTCAAACGTTGGGCAAGGTCCGGCGGAACTGGGGCCTTGCACGCATCCTGGGCAAGGTTAAATAGCCACAAGGTGAACCACACAGGCGAATTATGTCTAATGTCTACAATTTCTCGAAGCTTAGAAGGACCTTGCCCAAGTTGAAAGTGCCCCAAGGTCACGACGAAGGCGAGCCATGCCCAAGGCCTACGATTTATTGATCGTGAAAGGACCTTGGACAACGTGGAAATAGCACCAAGATCACAATAGGTCCAACGGATTTAAATGTCGACGACTTCTGGACCTTGCAAGGGTTTTTGCACCAGGTGAACAACGCCCCAGGGTCACACATGGTCGAAGCTTGTGTAAGGTCCAGCGGAACTGTAACCTTGCACGCACCCTTGGCAAGGTAAAATGGTCTCAAGGTCCACTTACAGTCGAATCATGTCCAAGGTCTGCGATTTCTGAACCTTAGAAGGACCTTGTGCAAGGTGAAAAACGCCCCGAGGTCATGCAAGGTCAAACGTTGGGCAAGGTCCAGCGGAACTGTAACCTTGCGCGCGCCCTGGGCAAGGTAACATGGCCCCAACGTCACCTCAAAGGCGAACCTTGTCCAAGGTCTGCGATTTGTGGACCGTGGAAGGACGTTGCCCAGGGTGAAAAAATGCCGCACGGCCACCTCGAACCATTCATTTTTGCCGTGCCTCGCAAGGCGGGTAAGTGACCTCCAGCACCTTCCAAGACTGACTACATAAGTAGTTCCCGGGATACCAATACCCGTCACAAAGGACTGTATATCCAGAACAGTGCGAGTATCTTGTACTTCCACGAAAAACAGGCAGCTGTCCGCCAGCGCGGAGAGCGAGGCTCCCGCCAGTTCTACAGCATACATAATGATAGCCAACTACGCGCGGCTCGGAGCATACAAGAGATCACAGCAGATCGAGCGCTGGCGGCGTCTCTGCGCTGGGCGAACTCTCTCCCAGAAGGAGCGCGGACGACGGACGCACCGGAGGTGCAACGATCCGGGTTGACCCGCTCCCTCCCCCAATCAGACGATTTGCGATCCAGCTCCAGGCGCTCAACTTGTCCTGCCACTAGCCTCTCCCCGCGAGCCTTCGTCGATAGCCGCCGCCATCCTATCACCGCCGAAGGTGAATGTACCGCTTCTCCTTCCAGGTGCCCCGGGGGGATGACGTCGGGGATGGCGCGCTAGCCCTCACTCCTAGAAGGGGGAGGCACGACGGCGGTGACGAGTGGCATAGATGAAGGTGGGGGTGCGCGAGAAGGATCGGCGGCGACACGTGCTTGGAGAAGGGGAGGTACACATGTCGTTGAGGGATGTGTGTGCGAGAAGGACAGGCAGGAACAGGTGGCACGAGTGTCACCAACGGCGTCGCGCATCAATCCATTCATTAAACACGGCGTCGACCCAATTGGAAGTCACGCACGACCGAAGAACAAAAAGCACCAGAGATACAAACAGCAAGAGTTGCCGACAAACACTCCAACATCCTGTGGTACACGTGTGTGCAGGTTTCCATAGCAAGCATCGACCGCAATAACAAGCCGGCTGTCCGATCAAAAGACGCTGCGGAATCTTGAAGCAGGGTAACAATCGCGAAGGGACGCGCGTTGCTGTGTCTGTTTTTTTCTGTGTATCTGCCTCATCCAACCGGTATACTGTTCGGGATATTCTTCAGGATGACTCAGCCGGGATCACACATCACATGAAACAGGTGAACACGAACCAAACGATACCTCTCGACGCAGCGTGCATGCAATGCTGACTGGACTCTCGGTGTTACACAATACAAGCAACTACGTCTCCGGGACGGGCAACGCCACAAGAACAGAGGAAGTAACACAGAGGGACAGTGTACGCATAGAACAATTCCATAACACGCTATGCAAAGATCCTTCCTCACCGCAGTTGATGCCTTTCAGAAAGAACAGGGGAACTCGCACCGCCTGCCCCATCCGTTGACGAAGGCAGCACCGCCTCCGCCCCCCTCGCCGCCGTTGCGACGCCCCTTCGACTTGGACTGATTGATGGGGGGAGGGGAGAGCATGATGACGAATAGGGTGGAGGTTTTTACACGATGAGAGAGCCGAGATAATCATCGATGGAGCAGCACGCATCCGATGCTGGTGTCGAATCTCAAGCGCTTGCTAATCCAGAGTCTGCTCACTCAGGGTCTGGCTCAAAGATGGACGGCATGTCTTGACGGTGTGTGGCCAAATATGCTTCTCCGTGCCCCGCCGCCAGACAACTAAACTTCCAGATACAGTCTGCCCAAACAGCCTCACCTGCACTACGCCGCTATCGCCCTCGTTTCCTTCACCGGCGCTGCCGCTATCAGCAGCACTAGCGGCGTCGGTGGCGGCGGCATCCTGCTCCGGTCCTCGTACTGCTGAGCTCCTGAAATCCAGGCTGGACGCTCCGCTCCTGAACATACCATCACCACCAGAAGCAGCAGGAGCAGCAACAACAGCAGCGGCAGCGGCAGCAACAAAATTATCATCGACCATGTGAATAAATGGACGCACAGAGACGAGACCACCTTGTATCCTAAAATATATATCACCGCCCTTATCCTACCTCG
Source organism: Ectocarpus sp. CCAP 1310/34 (assembly GCA_902602495.3). Lineage (NCBI taxonomy): Eukaryota > Phaeophyceae > Ectocarpales > Ectocarpaceae > Ectocarpus > Ectocarpus sp. CCAP 1310/34. The sequence continues at coordinate 7,042 of CACKRE030000044.1, read as the reverse complement.
TGTGAGCGGCAGGCGCGGAGATGTCAAACGGGGCTGTCATCTGCGCCGCTTGATCGGTCCTCGATAAATCAACGAGCAACACTAGAAATCGGTGGGCTTCAAGAAGGAATCGAATGCCACCACCCCCTTCCCAAAGACTCCTCATCACGAGCCTTCCTTTGCCATTGACTAACGCACTGTGGACCCCCACCTTGGGAAACACATCTCTTAACGTCCAGTACCGCGGCCCGCCGAGCCTCCTACCCCTTCCCTCGCCATGCTACGGCGCCCCTGACCCTCGCCAGGAGGGAAAACAGCCGCCTCTTCGACACGGCGGCATGCTCCTTGGGGAGTCACCGGGACATGGCTGCAAACGGTGGAAGATGGCGAAGAAAAAAAATGTCTGTTTCCTGGATTGCGTACATGGGACACAAGCATCACACGAAGTAAGCCAAAGTGGATGGTGTTGAGAACGAGAAATTTCATTCTCATCGGATCAACGGAGCCGTACAGCTTGCACAGGCGAATCTAAGATGCACTTGAAACACCACAGATACGCCGAGATCAGCGTTAAATCAAGAAAAAATAGGACGACACACAGAGAAAAAAAAAACGAATCCCTTCCATACGTCCTCTACAACCTTGACCCACTCCGCGGGTTGTCTACCCCGCTTTTTATTTGCCCACGTTGCCTCCCAGACTATTCTCGGCAACCTCTCCTCTCCATACCGCATATGCGGTACTGCATGTCAGCTTCCTTACTTCTCTTCCCGATCGTAGGGAGCGGATCCCCAGTTCTGCCCTGACGGCTGCATTATTTGCACAGTTGGAGCTTCCTAGGATGACTTTGGCTGCTTGGAGAGGTGGGGGTGTACTCGTAGTCGTGCATGCCGTAGTCGTTAAACCTATCGCGTGCGGAAAGTTGGTACCATCAACAACAGCTGATTGGAAAGGGTGAGGAGGGAGCACTCTCCATCCTCAGTACTTGTGTTCAAACCCGAAGCTTTCGTCACACTGCTATTTGCACGTCTTGCGCACAACAGCAGCCATTTTCACTGCACACAACTTTCCCTTCAGACACACAAGTCATCATATTGCGGAAAGTTGGAACGGTCGAGGGCGCCCTCACAACCGGACCGCCCTTTCTTTAGGATTATGTACCTCCAAACAAGCTCTTACGCCGCTATGTCGGTAGAGGAAAGCCAGTGGCGCACCTTCGATTCAGTGGAGTGGGAGGCACGCCAAAACAGGGACAGGAGTAGGATGCGTGCAAGTGCCGAAGGGTGGCGCGCAAGAAAAAACTGGACCAATAGGAAAAATCTCGCCCGACCCAGTCGCAGACGATTCCACTGCAATTAGGTTCTTTATATTAGGCACACGAGCCCGGTTTTTTTTTCTCGCACACTGTTTTGCACTACAACAGTAGTTGTGGACGAGAATGGCGTGCTGCTCCGGATAAAGAACGACATCTTCCAACGATGGGCGAGATTCTTCGGCACCCTCCTCAACACCAAGTCCCCCACCCTGAACCCAGACATCATCGAATAAGTGACGCAGCGACCGGCGACACGTGCCACTCGGCGGTTGGGAGCGGTACCAGACCTCGAGGAAGTGGAACGGGCAACGAAAGGACTGCAGAACTGGTAGGCACCCGGCCAATGACTCCCTCCCTGCCGAGTTGCTCAAGATCAACGAGGACGACGAGGAACCCATCGTCCTGGAGAAGCTCCGTGCCATCCTCGTTGAAGGGTGGAACGGAGGAGAGATCCTCCAAGAATGGAAGGGCGCAACCATCAAGGTGTTGTTCAAGAAGGGTGACCTGTCCAACTGAAACAACTTCAGGGGGATCTCGCTCCTATCTCACGTAGGCAAGGCCCCCATCAAGATCATCACCAACCGCCTGAGCGCCTTCTGCGAAACCAACAACATCCCGGAAGAGTAATGCGGGTTCCAACCTGGGCGATCCACCATCGACATGCTGTTCTTCGTGCGTCGACTCCAGGAGTCAGCGCGAAGGAAAATACCACTCTACATGTGCTTCGTTGACCTGAAGAAGGCGTATGATTTGGTGGACCGAGAGCTACTGTGGAAGGTCCTTGCCAGGGCCGGGATTCCGGAGGAGATGCTCGCCGTCATCCGCCAATTCCACGACGGAATGCGGGCCCGGGTGCGCATGGACGACAGAGAGTTTTCGGCCTGGTTCTTGGTCACACAAGGCGTAGGCCTAGGGTGTGCATTGTCCCCACTGCTGTTCGATATCTTCTTCGCCGCGGTCATCGAGGTCGTTGCCATTCGATTCAGCGAGGATGATGACATTCTGCAGAACCTCGTCGTGCACCTGGAGGAGGAGACGGGAGCGGGGGCGAGGACACCACTTGACCGAGTGCGGAGGGCGGTATGGGGATGCTGTATGCCAATGACGCCGGCGTCTTATCGAGGTCTGCGGAAGGACTGGCGAGAATGATGACCGTCATCGTGAAGGTGTTCGGGCAGTTCGGGCTGAACGTATCGGAGAAGAAGACGGAGACGCTCCTGATGCGCGCAAAGGAGAAGCAGACAACAACACCACCGCCCCCCCCCGCCGCCACCGCTGATCATCGAGACAGCAGAGCAGAGGTATGCCCAGACGACTGAATTCCGGTGCCTAGGTGGCTTCGTCCACGAACATGGCGACCTCACCAGGGAGATCAATTACCGGAGCAGAGCAGCGTGGGCGTGCGTCGTCAGGAGATATGACCAGGAGCTTTTCGACAGGCCGAAAGCACCGTTCCGATTGAAGACTCGCCTGCTCCAGGCCGAGGCGATGGAGGCACTGCTGTACGGCTGCATGACATGGACCCCACGTCAAGACCAATACCGGACGATGCGGACGATACACCACCGACTGCTCCTGCGAGTTATCGGTTACCAACGCAAGAAAGGGCACCTACCGGCAGCTTTCCTACGACCAGATCCTGAAGAGGGTAGGGTGCCAAAGCGCGGAAACCACTATCCGGCAACGGCGCCTGCTGTTCGCAGGAGCGCTGGCAAGGCAGCCAGACGGACGGCTCCCGAGACGGGGTGATGCTTGGCGAACTGGTGGGGGGGGAGAGCCCAGGCAGGGGGAAACCGGAGCAAAACTGGAAGATGTGCCTGAACGACAAGCTGAAGATGTTCGAAGCAGAGCACGGATCTACGGACGCCGAGCCATGCTTCTTCGGAGCCTCGGAAACAACTTGGATGGAAGCAGCGAAGGTAGACCGGGGGGTACCGTGGCATGCAGGTGTACTGTAGGGAGCTAAGAGGCTCATGGCCCCCTGGCGCAAGAAGGAAGAGGAGGCGAACCGACAACGAGCGCTCAAGCGAAACAAGAAACCCGATAACAACACGGACACGGCAGCACCCACGGGGGTGGGAGGGGTACAGCAGGCGGACGAGACGGCAAGGAGAGGCAGGAAACGCGAAGAGACGGACCGAGCGGCGCGAAACACCCCGCCGAATCGAACGCCTTGCTGGACTTATCCCCCCCCCGCCCCCCGGCACTGCACCATTGCACCAACCCCCCGCGAGCGATGACGTGCATGGGCTAGCGCGAGTGGCCCACTTTGTCTTGTGTTGTTTTGTGTTGTTCTGTTTGTCTTGTTGTTGTCTGTCGCTACGGCGTGTGTCTTTCTCTGTCTGTATCTTTCTCCTTGTCTTTCCCTTCTCTTCAACTGCTCCCTCCCTATTCGTTTCCTTTTTGTTGGTTTCGGTTTGGATTTATCTTGTCTGTGCACTTTTTTTGCTACCTGGCGGGACCCTTGGTGCTTCACTTGCGACAAGACAAAAGAGTTCTCCTAGTTCTTGGACGGAAAGATACACAGGCGCTTCGACGGCGGCGCTAGACAAGAATAACGATGATGGAAAATAGACAAGAATAATGATGATGGAAATCGGGTAGGAAAGGCTTTGCAGGTTATTGTCGGTGTGGATGAAGTATGAATGAAGTAGGAATTGAGGTAGTCCAGTCGATTGCTGGGTGCTTTCTACTTGGTATACGTTGACATGTGAATAGGCAGTCTTCTAGATTCATTTCCATCATTCTCGCCTATTGCGCCAAGAGTACATGTTGTGGATCATTTGTTGTACCCAAAGCGAAATACTGATGAAGGGGATGTGTTTTGCAGCAGGGGGCAGTGGGCAGAACTTGAAGGAGACGTATGTATTTCTTGTCTTTTCTTAGCATAGTCCTCTCGAGTTATTGTCGGAGTGTTGTTGGGTCTACATTGCGCGTGTCGATGCCTTTGCCGTGAGGAGGGATTGCTGAATTTCGTATCTATGTGAGTGCCATATCTTGCGGAAACAGGTTTTGCAGGTCCCTTGCCCTCGAAGGTTAAGGTTTGGTCAGCGGGGTCGCTGATCGACGGCTGCGTGGTCCATGCTTCTGAATTGAAGTGACTCGTTGATGCCACGACACGGCATAAGAAAGAAATATGGGTGACGTCTATGGTGAGATTGCTGATGCGCACATCCATGCCAATCCCAATTGTCACCCCGATGATACCTCTGGAGGTATGGCGACATCCCAGGGGACAGTTACTCGTTCAACCTCTACCGAAGCCCGACGGCAGACCTCAGTGTGAGTATTATAGCTATCTGTCTTTCGTTCATTGATTTTGACGTCGGTTACAAAAGTGTCTGTGGGCAGTTACAAGTGTACCCGTTTCTTTTGTCAGGTTGTCTATGATGTTGTTGTTGTTGTTGTTGTTGTTGTCTCTCTACCCAGTACCTTCGGTCGATTCCCGTGGTCGCAGGCTAACTTGCCCTCAAAAGGTACACTCAAATAAACTGGCCCCGAGGGGTCCGGAAGTCAATAGAAATCACAGACAGATTCTGGAGTCCTCCACTCCCTTTGCGCGCTATGCGAGGTAACAACTGAGACTAGGAGTCACCATCCCGGGCCGGAGAGAAAGAGGTACCCCCCCTTGGTTCAATCTTGGTACTTCACAACGCAAGCAGAGACAAGGCCATTTGGCACAGAGAAAGAGAGAAAAAAAAGCTAACAGAGAAAAAGAGAAGAAAATCAAACGAAACAATAAAAAATATCATAAGGAAAGAGAAAATTAGAAATGAAAAAGAGCGAGGACAAAAAGGGACCAGGCCGATAAATCAAGAAATATGGCCTCATGTTTATTGTTTCCAAATCCTTATCTTCCTTTCTTTGGACAAATGTTGACTTTTTCGACCTTTTGGGCAGTCTGCCTCCCGAACGAGTGCGAATCAGCTGTTCGACCTTTCGAGAATAGTCACAGCTCTGCCTGAGATGCATACAGACCGCCTATTTGTTTCGCCAGGGTCCACGTTTGATTTTTTCCCAGCAGAGCAAAATGTTGAAGATTCGGCCGAAAGGCCAACTCGGAGCAAATCTTGGGCCAAGATCTGTCCAAAAGCTGGTGTTGGAAAAATCTTGCGTGAAAATTGCGCATCTTGAGGAAATCAAACCTGGGCCCTGGAGAAAAATGTAGGCGACCTGTAGACATCTCAGCCAAAGATGTGACTGTTCTCAAAGGTCGAACAGCTGATTCGCATTCGTTTGGGAGGCAGACTGCCCACAAGGTCGAAAAAGCCAACATTTGTCCAAAGAAAGGAAGATAAAGATTTGGAAACCATAAACATGGGCCTAAGAGACAGAAAAAGGCACACGGGCGATACATTGTAATGGTAAGTCATCACTATATAGTAGGGGGTTGGTGCAATGGTGCAGCGTTGGGGGGTGGGGGAATTGGATAAAAGAAATTCAATCCGGCACGTATCGCGCCACTCCGTCCGTCTATTCTCGTTTGCGTTCTTTCCTCGCCGTCTCGTCCGTCTCCTGCCCCCCTACCGCCCCATCGGTTGTTGGCTTGTGGTTTCGTTTGAGCGCCCGTTGTCGGTTGGCCTCTTCTTCCTTCTCGTGCCAGGAGGTCATGAACCTCTCAGCTCCCTGCAGCACCGCCGCAGGGTACTCCCCCCTCCACCTTCGCGGCTTCCGTCCACTTTAACTTCGGTGCCGTGTCTTCTGGTACCGGGATTCCGAGGCAACATGGATCGGTTTTGGTAGATCCGTGGTCGGCCCCGAATGCCTTCAGGTCGTCGAGCACACACTTCGGCCAGTTCTGTTCCTGTCCCCCCTTACGTCGCTTCTCCCTCCCTGCCAGTTCGCCGAGCATCAGTCGTTTCGGGAGTCGCCCATCCGGCTGCCTTGCCAATGCTCCCGCGAACAGTAGGCGTCGTTGTCGGATCGTGGCTTCAACGCTCTGGCATTCGACCCTCTTCAGCGTCTGGGCGTAAGAGAGCTGCCGGTAGGTGTCTTTTCTGCGCTTGTACCCGATAACTCGAAGGAGCAGTCGGTGGTGTATCGACCGCAGCGTCTGATAGTGGCCGCTGAGTGGTGACCACGTCATGCAGTCGTACAGCAGTGCCTGCATCGCCTCCGCCTGGAGCAGGCGGATCTTGAGTCGGAATGGCGCTTTCGGTCTATCGAAGAGCTCCCGGCCATATCGCCTGAGGCACGCCCACGCTCCTCTGCTCCTGTAGTTGATCTTCCGGGTGAGGTCGCCATGTTCGTTGACAAGGCCACCGAGGTGTCTGGGCGTACTTCTGTCCCGCGGCTTCGATGGTCAACGGTGGAGGCGGGGGGGGCTGTGATGTTGTAGTCGGCTTGTCCTTCGCGCGCATCAGGAGCGTCCCCGTCTCCTTCTCCGACACCCTTAGCCCGAACTGCCCGAACACCTCAACAATGATGGTCATCATTCTCGCCAGTGCTTCTGCAGACCTCGATACGACGCCGGCATCATCGGCATACAGCATCCCCCATACCGCCCTCCGGACTCGGTCAAGGGGTGCCGCCCCCCCCCCCCCTGCTTCCGTCCTCCCCTCCTCCAAGCACACCAGGCTCCGCAAAACAACATCATCCTCGCTGGATCGGATGACAACGAACTCGAGGACCTCGGCGAAGACGGTGTTGAACAGCAGTGGGGATAGCACACATCCTTATCGCACGCCCTGTGTCACGAAGAACCAGTCCGATAGTTCTCCGTCGTCCATGCGCACCCGGGCCCGCATT
>CACKRE030000042.1:35201-53105 GCA_902602495.3 Ectocarpus sp. CCAP 1310/34 | reverse complement strand
CCCTTAGCAGGATGCAGCGCACCCTTCATGCGACTCGCCGAATATCTCACGGCGCTTCGCGCTTGGTGATGTGAGAGCCTGGTCCGGTGAGAACCCGGCGTGCTCCGTCCCGGCTTTGTAGGGATGCGAGGTCAATGGTCTAACGACTACGGCATGCACGACTATGAGTACACCCCCCCCCCTCCTGTGGTACTGTAGGAGCCGTGTGAAACTCACATAGTTTTGTAGATATAACAATTTTATGTCATTATTGTTTCATTTTTATTCTTATGTTTTCTAACGTCTGGAAGGTAGGTATCTCACTCATATCTATCGAGAGGGCGACAACAGGCGCTTCCCTCTCTCATTCAAGAAGCAAGTTTCCCTTCCTTGTGAACTATTAATAGCCGCGTTTAACACACACCGTCTTAAATACCAAGACCCCTAGCGGTATTCTGCCATTGACATCCACTAACACCGAGGTTTAGTGAGACTGTTTCTTGTTGCCCTGGCCTAATTTCGTGAATTTCTTGACTTTTTCTCTGCACCATCTTCTTCACCTTCGGTAGTTTACGGGACGCCATGTCTACGTCCTCCGTATTATATTCCGAGCCTCCAGCCATCTTCCCTCTCTCTGCATTACTCTATCAGGTCCATCTTCCCCCGCTGCCAGCACTGTTGCTGCTCCGATTCGCACCGAATGCAAGCCGACCTGTCTAGCGTCACCACAAGTCCTCTCTATGCTCTGGCGAAGGATATGCAGGGCCTTGGAATACCGCAAAACCTTAACCTTGACTTAAACTGCAGGGAAGCGAATGCAGGGGGGGCGTTCCGAGGCAAATAGGGGATGGCGCGTCACCGTTCCACCGACATCGCGACGTCACCGTCACCGATGTTGATCTGAGAACGCTCACCTCGTGCTTCGTCGCCACGTACGATCCCTGCTCCGATGCATCTCCTTCGTGGCCGCGAAACCGAATCCGAACACCCGTGGTCCTGAACCAATGCAACGCAGACAATGCTCGCTCATCTAATAAAATCTGGAAGTCTTCCCGCCGCAGGGCAATCATCCATCCGGTGCCCGCGGCCCGACGTCGAGGCAAAGATAGATCTTGTCTGATCGTGCCGCCAGAACATTGCGTCAACGTCAAAGCATACCCACAATATACACCCGACTGCCCGGTCCCCAGCACCAACTGCTGTCCCCAACGTCGATCTCCCAGCATAACGGCACACAAATCCGGCGTTTCGCAACAGCTTGCGCACGAGTGCGTGCGAATCCCAACCAATGGGCGCATCGGTAGGCAAATGTACCTGTCTGTCAACCCGGTGATAGTTCTGTACCGGTAGTTCTGTACCGCGGCAAACTTTCCTGAGGATGATCATTGCCATGTTACCCTTGTCGCACACCACCACGCCGCAAAGGCCACGAGGGCTTGCAAATATCATTGCCCCCATGCTCCTCAGCCAAGACGGACCCGGTGTCTTTGATCAATCGCAGAAAAGCACACTGTGTCCTCCAACCCGACGGGTACGTTATTCGAGACGACTGCGCAACTGAATCTCGCGGACGCTCTCGCGGCCAAGAATTGACTCCGGTGGAGTTCGACGGCCTCTCGGGGCCCAAGACTAGTCCAGGTTACGCCATGCAACCAGACGAGAACATTCGTAGAAAGGACTCCGTCTTCCATCGCGAAATATCATGTCCGCAATCATTCATGTTTTTGACACCTCCAACTAACGTGTGACGCCTCCAATCACCACCCGAGGCCAATATCTAAGCGGGATACACATGAGCGCCGCCGAACGAGCCCCCCCCCGGTACTTGTTTTCCCATGAAACACTGTGAGAGTTGTCTCCCACCATACGTACACTACACTATTCCGCGCGTACTCCCGCCGCATGTCGGGTTGCACAATGAGCACCCACGCGCATACCACTTTGCCAGTAATTCGAGTGTACTAGTACAAAAGCTAGCGAGCCCCTTCACCCGTCCACAAAATTGAAATGCCACCAAAGTCTGCCCAGCGGAACCCAGGCCGCAAAGACCCCCCTCCCCATCGCGTCTCCGGACGCGTCTGACCGTATGAGGCACGAAACGAACATATGGCTGTGCGAAGAACGAATTACATGTAAAGGTGCTCGTCCATCCACGCCCGCGAACCCAGCCCCCATTCGACAATCAGGCTCGAAAGTCTCCGCATATCTGCAAGACACTCGGGACCTATCCTTATCGGTGTCGTTTGGAACTCACGCTGACGACCGGAGCCAACCTAACTGACCGAGCATGCAACGAGCAAGCTATCGACCAGATTGCACTACCAGGTACTTCACATTCAGGAAAAACTTTCCGATCACGCCTGTCCAGTCGGACGTAGATGCTCAAACTGGCGTGTGTTCGGGGCACTCATGAATTGTGGCACGTAGGCGTTCTAGCTTGTCGGTGGGAACCGAAAGGGTCATACTTACCGTATCGGCTTCCCGCACCAACGCAAACAACCCGGTCTGCATCGAAGCCAGCTTGTGCGGTGGACAACCGGGGGGGAGGGGGCGATTACAGGACACGCTGCACTGATCCGGAGCACAGGATGCCAACGTGACTTTGCACTGCTGTGCACCGTTTGGCGTCCAATTCACTTCGAAGCAGTAACAACAGCATCGTCTGCACAACGCTTGACGCAAAATGAGCCTGAACGTACCCCTCCTGAGCCTGAGGGAATACGGCATCCGGCGGGGGTGTCGGTGGAGGTGTCTCCTGCTCTACCGTTAGGTTGTACCTGTACGTGATTCGTAGCTCTACACGCCTGCTCGGCTACGACCTCATCGGGCCAAAACGTATGGTCGTGGGAATGGTCTAACACGTCAGTCATATAGTAGAAAATTCCGTGCGAATTTCACCACCCGAGTACCAGGCGTCGATTTACCACGAGAAAACCCAGAACGAGCACACAAAAGCCAGTGCGTCTGGAAATCTAACGGCTACCCGCCGTCGGGATTTCGATTCTACTCAAATCAACACAATCCGCAACAAAGGGCCGTACTGCCCTCGCAACAAACAAGTGGCAAGACTCGACCTCTGGTACCTGGCATCGGCATTAACCCTGGTGACCTCGGGTAAGCATTCGAACGTCCAGTCGATGGTGCTATGTGATTTTTCTTAGTGACGCGACCACGCCGGCTCCGCAAACCAGGGATAGATTCGGCCGGGCACCACCTTTGTCAAAATGCCTCGTCTTCCTTTCTTCATTGATTGAATTACTGTCCGTGACAAATGCTAGTACTGCATATGTAATGTTCTCGCTAGAAGGCAGTACGTGTGTACAAGTACAGAAGCTGGTCGAACAGTGACTACCACGAGAGTTATATACATCTGTCATACACCTGCCCACCACAAAATGCTACTGAATCGAAGGCACGAAGGCAATAACTACCCATGCGGCACGTGGCAAAACGGGTGATCCACCAACATCCACCAACGACCTACCCGATACATGGTCTACAGCACCCCCGGCGGGAGTGTCCCGTTGCCAAACGACGATACCATTGGGCGGCTCATCGCCCGTGGCCTTGCAAACAAGACTGGTTATATCTGCCACGATCTTATCCTCGTGGCAACCACCGGCCACCACGTTTGCCGAAGACAACAGGTTGTCGCTATACCGGATGTGGCGACTGTGGGTAGTACGCGCGGGGTGGCGTCCCTGGGCGCGCAGCCAGCGGTGCTAGTCCGAGCTCCACGGTCTTGCTCTCCTGCGGGGTGAAGCCCGTTGGTTGAGCCGAGGATAGGGATAGGTGCGGCCGCGACGTGGTTCGGAAAGGATGCAGCACGCGGTGTTAGGACACGCACATAGGAAACGCTAGTTTTGGTCGAAGCTAAGGTTCAAGTGTAGGGGTTCATAACCGAGTTCAAAAATGGTGCTCAAGTTCTTAGATTTCTCGATATTCGAGCCTGTGTCAATTTCTTCCCTGCCGGGCCCTCACGTCCGGGCGCTAAATAGCCATAAGGAACTGGGACCTTGCCAAAGAACGACAGCCACAGCTTGTGGGACAGGTGAATTCTCAAACTTCGTAGGTAGTCTACATGTATGTGAGTATGGAAAACGATTATCTTATGAGACGAACCACCGAACACCTCACCAACGGTCGTGTCGTACAGGAACAACTAAACAATCCTTGAGGCGAGAGAAAATTTGACAAGCTCTATGACAATATCGAACGGTTGGATAGCGTGCGGGGCAATATTTGACCTAAAACGAATTTCGCGCCGAAAGCACGAGACAAGGACACGCGAGAAAAGACAGGCTGATACCGGATTCCGCGTAGCGTACGTACAGCAGGTCGTGACATTCTCTCTATGAAGGCGAAGTGTCCATATACAGCATCAATACACGGGGCGGGGCCAACGACCGTCCACAAAATGGCAAGAAACAATCGAAAGCTCGCCTCCAACAAATGTTGCTACTTTGTCAGGGCGTGTCGACATGCCGACGCTCTTTTGGGCATGACGCTTCGGACAAAGCCGAGGTGGTGATACTGCGGTGAAAACAATGTAGCGCCGGCGAACCGATGCCAAACTATTCTTCAGCACTCACGTGGGGCACGGCCGTGCCATCACCGTCCTCCCACAAGAACACCGCAGTGAAGGAAAAAATAGCACCCAGGCCCATCGCGATGGCTCCGAAAAAAGGGGGCAAGGCGTACCAGAGGGCAGTGGTGCCTTCGCTCGATCCGTCGAAGGAGCCATCGCCGTCGACAATATTTTCGTCATCCGTGATCCTGAAAATTCAAGGTCAGTCGTGGCGGGTTGATTTTACGGAAAATTTAAGGACGGGCAGCCGACCGTGGGTCGCAAAGGCTGCCTATCGTCTCCGGCGATGTGTGAAGTGGTAAAGAAAATCCCCCACTCCCGACGGATAACCTAATGGGCAGCAAAAACGGAACCATTGACTTCAAGCCGTCAGCCAATTACATCATCTCGACTACCAACTGCAAAACGTCTCAAATTGGCACCAAATCGAATCAACTCGGACTAGTAGAACTGGCCTCTGTGGGAGACAATATTGCCGGTCTCACGCCATGAGCTGCGTTGTACTTGTTGCGCTTGCGAAAAGGACGACTGAGGTGTTCATACGCTCCTTTCCACCCACAGCGAACGCCGAGCATCGTTACCAAAACAAAGGTTTGTTGAACAACAGCAGTGAGGAATGTCATCCTGATCAATCCCAACGAAGCTCAATTCGGCAGCTCTTCGAATCTGCGCTACTTTCTCGGGGCTCACCATCGCAAAACGGCGAAGAGGTCGAACAGCGCACATACAGCGAATCCTATGCCGCCTATGGCGTACATGTACTGGTCGTAGATGCACAGGACAAGGCCGCCCACCGCGAAGACGCCAAAGGCAGCGTTCCGCTGCCAAGGCCAATACCAACCTTCCACGAAGAGGCTGATCGTGTGGATGACGATCGACAACACAATACATAGTCTTGCCTGCGGAGGAAAAAAAAAGACGGAGGGAGGGGGCGTCAGGATAAGCTCGGTGTGATTATGGCGACACGATGGCGGTGTCAATGATCTGAATTGTTGCTGCCATCTCCGTCGGCGTCTCTTGCACAAACCTTCCTCCCCTCTGACTGACCTAGGAGCGTATTTACTCCGTGACGTTTTTCCGAAAAGCACGCAGCGTAATGGGAGCCCTACCGTAGGTCGGTGTCATCACTAGCATGTAGGAGGACTGACTGTCGCCCGTCCATAACCCACCCGAGACATCGAGAACGGAGGGGCCACGCAGCTGCCAGGGGCCGAATAGGGCCACCTCTAGGAAAAACTTTTTCGTGAGAGCTGTCGAAAGAAAGACCGTTGGAACAGAATTGAACTTCCAATATATTAACAATTTTTTCGGCTCACCCTTCCGAGCTCAGCCCGATCAGGCCCTTAGTTGTTACCTGAGGGTCCCCTTTATCAACCCTCTCAGGAATGCCTGAGTTGTTACCTGAGGGTCCCCTTTATCAACCTTCTCAGGCATGCCTGAGTTGTTACCTGAGGGTCCCCTTTATCAACCCTCTCAGGCATGCCTGACTTGCTGCCTTGAGAGGGCAATTGTACCAGATTGATGCCTGACCCGGTGTGTCGTTCCTGACCACTACTATATAATTCCAGGCAGCTCCAGGCAGCACATGGAGAAAAGCCACGACGACAAAGTCCAACATGACCCGTGGTAACCCGAGGAACTGCTGCTGCGTACGTACTGGTATCCGTGGAGGAAGACCGAAACGAAAGCGGGAGACAACTAATACAGTGTGTCCCGGTACTTCCTCAGATGGAAACGACATCGTTTGTTGTCGTCATAAAACACAAGACCCATCGCTGCATGGAAATCTGCTACGTACCAGCCTACGCTGCGGTTACCGGTGTAGACTCCAACCGGCAACAACTCGATTTTTTTTTTTCTCGACCATTTCATCGAGTTTTTGTGTTTTTTGTACTATTAATGGCGACAGCCCCCCCATTTTTTGTGGTGAGACGTACGTGTACGTACTACGCTCCGTTCGGTGTTTGTAGCGTAATATACCAATACACTTTTCAGTGTATGTATGTGCATTTCTCGCTTTTCACCCGCTGTGCCTGGTGCTCTTTCGTTGCCGGTTAGCCCCGCACAAGCACAGTCGTTTGACGACAACCGTGAATATTTTTCGGGCAACGTTTTTCATTTTTGGAAACCTCCTTCGATCTTCTCGCAGTTGACTCCTTCGACTTTTGACGTTCTGGGGGTGCGTTACTCATGTGGTGAGCAATTTATGATGTCGGAAAAAGCTAAGCTATTTGGAGATACAGCCACGTACGACAACACTATGGCCATTTCTGATCCGGCGCAACACAAGTCTTTAGGTCGTCAAGTACGTCCGTTCGATTATGTTGGATGGGAGCGTCGTCGTGAAGAGATTGTGCTTGCGGGTTCGTATGCCAAATTTGCTCAGAACGCTGCCATGAAACAACATTTGTTGGCTACAGGCAATCGTACACTTGCAGAAGCTATCCCCTTTGATACTCTTTGGGGTATTGGCTTGCCTGCACACCATCCACATGCTGCAGACCCGTCCAAATAGTCGACGTCTGGCGAAAACTTGCTTGGAATAGCATTGATGAGAGTTCGGCTTTTTCTGCGAGATATCCCGCTGGCGGGCGACGCTTCTGCCGGTTCTGCTTTTCCCGAGCCCCCTTCTTCCCAGCTCCCTTCACCGCCAAGACGTCGTGTTCACGAAGTAGCCTGAGCAGAAAGGCCGCCGGCCCACGATGACCAAGATACTGGTGCGGCTGGCGTGCGTTCAGACGCCCCTGGGGATCATGCTCCTGGAGTGCATCTTGTTGCACCCACTTTTGTTTGCGATTATATACCTCCTCTTTTGGAGCATGGGCCTGATCTGGTAGGTGAAACTCTTTCAATTGATTCCGATTCTTACACCACCCGAGTTTTGACATGGTGGGCCAACTGCTCCTTCGCAACTCTCCTGCGTCCTCCGTGACCGACTCTGTGGTAACTGCTATGATCACCGCTGGTGCTTTGACACCTGGGAGTATTCGCGTGTCGCCTTCTCGCCGCTGGGGTGGGTTTGGCGATGGGCCTGCTCCCGAACCACCAAATCTGTTCGCCTCACTGTCAACTTCCTGAATGAAGATCGCGCTACAGCTTCTTTGGCTGTTTGGGCTTGCATTGTTCCAGACAAGGCCATGGGATATGCTGTGCTTTTGGGACGTGACAGTTGGATGCGTTTCAATTCTAGGACATTTTCAACTCTCCCTCGCCCTGGACCGGACGGTCGTGTAATGGGTGAGCTCACGCTTTCTACGCGTTTTTCGGCGGGAGCTTGTGTTTTTCGCCACACATGACGGGGCGCCGGAGTCTTCGTTTCACCTCAAGTATGCCGGCACTTCGGGCATTTCTTTGGGACCGAAACCTGCTCTCATCGAGGTCAGCCTCGTCCGTTCTTCAGGTTTGCCTGCTTTGATTGGTGAGTATTTGGTGTCCTGTCGACCTGAAGTTGGTGCTCTTCCGTCTCCGGATGCGTTTGTGTCCAATGGACTTCAGCGCATCCCCCTCGCAGGTTGTGCTGAATTGGAGCCAGGTGCCCTTCTTGGAGTTGCCGCTGCGCCTTTGTTTCGTGTGCCTGTGGAAACTTTGACCAAGTCTTTCACGTCCTCAACTTCTTCACCTTCGTCGACTCCGCCGTCTTCGAACTCGTCGGCTCCGTCGACATCGACGACAGCCTCTCGGGTCAACACCGTTGATCCCATGCCAGAAGCACGACAACCTTCGAACCCCGCGCCAGACCCCCCTCCGCCGAAACCGCCCCCACAAGAACTGATGGATCGTCTGTCAGACGCGCAACGCCCCAGNGGCTCCGTCGACATCGACGACAGCCTCTCGGGTCAACACCGTTGATCCCATGCCAGAAGCACGACAACCTTCGAACCCCGCGCCAGACCCCCCTCCGCCGAAACCGCCCCCACAAGAACTGATGGATCGTCTGTCAGACGCGCAACGCCCCAGCTTCTCGCGTTTGTGGGATAGATTGCCGCCGCACATGCATGCCATCGCTTTTGATCTTCATGACCCTGGATGGTCGCCAGAGGCTATTGATCGTTTAGCAAATGCATTGCGCGATTATTCTGGTGTGTTTTCTACTTCGAAGACGGATTTTGGTGCTTGTCATGTTTTGCCCTGCAGCCTTCCTGTTTCTCATTGGGACAAGCCTGTCACTTCACGTCCCTACCGCATCAACCCATTGATGCAGAAGAAGGTCGACGCAGTTTTGGATCAATATTTGGCAGCTGAGCTTATTCAGCATTCCACCTCTCCGTGGGCCTCTCCTTTAGTGGTCATCCCCAAGTAGGATGGCTCGGTTCGCATCACCGTCAACAACAAGCGCCTTAATGCAGTGGTGGATTTAGACGGACAGCCTCTTCCGCACGTGGACGGCATTTTGGACTTTTTGTACACGGGGAAGGTATTTTCCATCTTTATCTCAACTCTGCCTTTCACCAGATTGTGTGCGACTAGGAGACCGTGCCGCTCACAGCCTTTTGCACGCCAACACAGCTCTTTGAGTGGCTGCGAATGCCGCAAGGAGCTAACGCGAGCCCGTCGTGGTTTGTGAAGGTCATCAACCGTGTGGTGCAAGGTCTAGACCGCGTCTTGGCGTATTTGGACGATGTCATTTGCTTTGACGAGGAACCTTTGGAGCATGTGCGTAACATGATTGAGTTTTTCAAACGCCTACGACAGTACAACCTCAAGCTGTCTCCAGGGAAGGCCCGTGTCGGAGCTACTCACGCAATTTCCTGGGCCACACCATCTCCCCAGCCGGCGTTAGTCCGGATGGCGACAAGGTTCGGGCGCTCACGAAGATGCCACCGCCGGCGAATGTCAAGCAACTTCGGAGTCTCTTAGGCGGTTTAAGCTACTACAGGAATTTCTGAAGAATCTTGCCACCAAGGTAAGACCGCTCAACGCCCTTCTCAAACAAGGCGTTCAGCTTAAGTACACCCCGAGCATGGTCACGATGGTTAAATCGCTGCTCCACGACCTTTCCCGCCCTCCGATTTTGGTTTTCCCTGATTGGGATGCGGTTGAAGACAACAGTCGCCCTCCGTTCGTGCTCAGATGCCTGAATAGACGGGTTTGGCGCTTCTCAAGAACAGTTGGATGGCACTGTGCGGCCTATTGTGTACATTAGCCACGCTACTCTTCCTGCCGAACGCCATTGGACCGTTTTGGATTTAGAGGCTGGTAGCATTGTCTGGGCTATTAAACGGCTTCGCGGATACCTTTAGTCGACCAAGTTTGTCATTTACTCTGATCACAAGGCTTTGGAAAGCATTGGCAAGGTGGCGAACACAATGCTCGGGTGCAACGTTGGTTGGTTTTTTTGTCCAACTTCACATACACTTTGAAGTTCAGGAAAGGCTCGGCGAATGGCAATGCGGATTTTCTTTCGCGACTGCCGTTGCCAGCGAGAGAGGAGGACAAGACCGGTCCTGACAGCATCGACGTTATTGACCAAGCGGGTTTTTTCCTCTTCCGGGCTTGCGGGTTCACCAATCATTCGTCGTCTACACCGTAGGTCGGTTTGGGTGGGCTCCGCCCTCCTTGTTCCGATGGCGTTTTTCCACCCTCTGCGTTGGAAGATTCGGACTATGGTGATTTTCGCAGACATGGACCTAGCATGGACGAGCTTGCATTTTCGCCTCCTTCTGGAGACGATTGCAGGAGTTCTTCGGGAGTTTTCGCGGTTTCGCCCGCTTCTGGAGATACTGTGCCTGTTTCTGCGTCTCCTTTCGTACCTATCAAGTCGCAATGTCCACGCCGGCATGTCCACGTTTTGTCTTCGTTGCCGGAACAAAGACCGCTTGTTTCTTCGAGGACTTGAGCTAAAACTTCAGCTGCGTCAGGTTCTCCTGTCGCCGGCCCCACATATTTTAGGCGACAGCCTAGGGCTACTGTAGTCCCTCGTGCTTCGTCGCCTGCTCGTCGCCATAGCAGGTCTCGTCAGACGGCCAAGACAGCTGGGACTACTCCCCGCTGGTCTCGGAGTCCCGCGACGCCTATATCGGCGCCTTCGTCGACTGTTTCGGTACCGCCAGTGATTTCATCGTCGTCTGCGACCCCTTCTTCCCCGGTTTCGCCTTCTTCTAGGTCGTCACCTGGGACCGCCCATTTTTCTGCATCTTCTTCGGCTGGTTCGTCAGGAGATTCTTTTGATCCTGCCGCCGACGACTCTTCCTATTTACAGGATTGTGTCCAAAGTTTCAACACTGTGGATTGGGCTCGGGAACAACAGCGAGAGAGTGAGTGCATGGTGGCCATGCGTTTTTTCTCCCAAGGTTCTCCCTCCCCACCTCCGTCGGGCTTTTTGAATGTACCTGCCCCCCTTCGCTCCCCTCAGCTACCGGATGTGTTGGCATTGGCTTCAAAAACGCGGTTGCATACAACCGACGCCAACACCACGCTTCTAGTTCATAAATCGGCGCCTCGACCGGTTGGGCGTGCTGGAGGTTGTTGTTGTTGTTGTTGTTGTTGTTTCTCACATTAGCTCTATAGTCCACAAAAATGGGGAGCCCGTGGTCTCAAAACCCGGCACATACGACGCCGCGGGGAAAAAAAACAAAAATAGGGTACAAACTCGATTGCCGGATACTGGGGTACCCCGCATCTACGTGCCGATGTTGATGCGCCCATGGGTTCTCCGTGCTTGTCACACGACTGCTTCGTTTCATTTGGGAGTACACCGCACTAATCGGCTGCTGGAGCGCTTTTGTTGGTGGTCTGGCATGGATCGCTCGGTTCGCTAGTGGCTTCGGTCGTGTTTGGTGTGCCAGGCTCGCAAAATTTCACGTCAGGCCACTCGATGACCTGAAATTGTCATGCCTCTGCCGCAGGGTCCCGGCATTTTGGTAGGAGTCGATTTTGTCGGACCTTTGCCGGTGACTGTCAAGGGCAACACCTCCATCTTACTGTTCACGGATCGCTTTAGCCGCCGTGTGGATATGTTTGCGGCCACCGCGGACGAATTCACGGCCAGAGGGGCCGCTAGTGTGTTTGTGAACCAGTACATGACAAAGTGGGGATGTCCAACCACTTTGTTGTCGGACAATGGAATGCAGTTTTGCTCGAAACTCTCCTTGGCTATCTACGACGCCATGAAGATCAAGAAAGTCACCACGAGCGCATACCACACGCAAACCAATGGAGGTACGGAACGTGTCAATCACACTATGGCTCAGATGCTTGCTGTGGTTGTCAACGAGAATCAGTGGATTGGGATGTTCATTTGCCACACGTCGAGTTCGCCTACAACAACTCTGTCAATCAAGCCACCGGGCTAGAGCCGAACGAGATCCACATGGGACAAATTCCGCGCTTACCGCTTTCGGTGTTTCATCACCCTACAGTCGGTGGTCATCAGAGTTTAGATCGCGACCAATTGGAGTACTACAATTTGGCCGTGGACCGTCAACGTCAGGCGTACGATCTCGTCCGTGAGTACAACGCGCTTAAAGTTTCGCGTGTCGAGCGTCGCAACTCCTCTCGTCTTGATGCCATCAATAAGCTCCCTACGTTTACCGCTGGAGGTTGGGTTTGGGTGTACAACACAGCTGCCACCATTCGGCGAGGAGCCAAGAAGGACACGGATCAACACGTGCTCTAGGTTAAGTTTTCGCTTCCTTGGACAGGACCCTGNCGTGAGTACAACGCGCTTAAAGTTTCGCGTGTCGAGCGTCGCAACTCCTCTCGTCTTGATGCCATCAATAAGCTCCCTACGTTTACCGCTGGAGGTTGGGTTTGGGTGTACAACACAGCTGCCACCATTCGGCGAGGAGCCAAGAAGGACACGGATCAACACGTGCTCTAGGTTAAGTTTTCGCTTCCTTGGACAGGACCCTGCAAAGTTCTTGCTGTAGGTCCCGCCTCTGCTGAAGATACTCCAGATGGTCGGCCTTTGGGAAACAAACTACTGTATCTGGACCTTCCTTCGGATCTTTCTGGTCCGGACGCTCGTGCCCGTGTGTCGGTCTTACGATTCAAACTCTGCCGCAATCCGTATGACACAAACGATTTGCCACAGTCTCTGCTTGCTGATCTTTCGCGATATGTTTTGCATTCTTTTGGAACCAAATGCCCGCCGTTCCATGTCACTGTGGATGATGTGTCTGCGGCGGTTGGTCGTCTGGAAGTGGACTACATTTCGGGGCATCAATTGGTCCGACACTGTAACGACATCGTCGCGGTATTGTACCAGACTCACGGATTGGTCTCACCACTCCGTCCTGGGAACGGGAATCCGACCTGGATCAGTTTCGTCGGCACATTCTTTTGTATTGGTCTATCGAGATTTGCCAAAGCAAGCAGGGTAATCGCAATTATCACTTCGCTCAAACTCGCGCAGCACACCGCGAGCTTGCGAGGTCTCGAGGAGAACGGTACATGCCTCGAGGATTTAGTCTTGTGTCTCACGAGACTTGGCTTCGTCGCTTTAGTGCCTCTCTTCTGCCGGTAGGCGCGAGACTGTGGTACAAGGCACGCGATGGCCTGTGATCGAATGGTCAACTTGGGGCCCATCGGGACGGATCATATGTGGTTCGACTTTATGACCCAGGTCCCCGGATTCTTCCCCTGCCCGCGGTATTTTACTCTACCGCTTTGGACGCGGCGTGTGGATCGTGGTGTTTGGAGAAACATCGTTCGCGCCCTTTGGGCAACACCAATGCCAGGGCTCCGCCTCGTGCTAACTCTATACCGTCAGCTGTTCCCAGGATTTCTTCCTAGCGTTGTTCCTTGGTGAGCGTGCCTGCCTGCGCTGGTTTCTAGTTTTACAACTTTGAGTATTTGTGTCTTCGCCATTACCAAGTTGTCTTTTGTACAAGTGTTATTCTGTTTTATTTGTTTTGTATCTTGGACATTGGGGCACGAAAAAAAAAAGAAAAGAAAAGAAAAGGAAAGGAAAGGAAAGAAACGAAAGAAAAGAATCCCAAGATTAGCAAACAAGTGTCCACTCCCCAACTTTGTCGTTCCTCCGTCCTCAGTTGTTGCTGATGGGAATAGACGAGTTTCTCTTTCTGAGTAGGTGTGACAGAAGACTATCTTCCTGGATCGACCGTGCCTGATGTCTTGCCCTTGTTGCCTGCATTCCTTATTGGACTGCCGCGACCTGGATGTATGTGTGTTCACTTGCTTTTGTGTTTCTCCCTTGTTGCCCGCCTTCCGAAATGCATTGCCGCGACCTGTGTTCATTCGTTTGTGTTTGCTTGATATTTTCTCCCTGGCTGTCTACCGTCCCAGTGCATTGCCGCACCTTGGATGGGTCGTGCTGTTATGTTTTGTGCTGCTTTTGGTTGCTTCTTTGACGCCCAACAAGCTTTAGCAACCTTCATACTCTAGCTCGCCATCGCTCACAGCGTGTAGTCGAAACATGGAGGGTTCGTTCCGTTTTACCGAGTGTGTTTTCGATGGCGTTTGCCTGTGAATACTTGGAAACAGGGTTCCCCAAGTTTCGTTGGTGTTATTTATCTCTCAACACTTGGAAAAAGAGTTCCCCAAGTTTCGTCGGTGTCTTTTGGCCTCTGAATACTTGGAAAACGAGTTCCACAAGTTTCATCGTCCATATTGCAACTCATGTTTGATTTTCTTAGCTTCTTCTTAGACGGAGGCGTGTCGACTGTGCTCCATGCTTCGGGATTCCATACGTGGCGTCGCCTTCTCCTGTGGCCTTCGTCAACGCTCGTCACCACCCGCTTCATTAAACTTTTCTCCGGCATCGCCACCTTCAGGCGAAACTTTCATCACCGTCGAGATTCTGAGTTTCAGTGTGGCGTGTGTTATATTTTTTATGTGTTTATGCTGTGTGTGTATGTGTTAAATATCGCCATTGTGCGCGGGATACGGGCGGTTCGTCGCGTCCCCTTCTCCGCCCTCGGCCTTTTCTGTCCTGGAGCAAATAGTTTTGCTTCCTTAGGCTATGTTGGTTGGTAGGTTTTTTGCAGGCCTAGACATGGTCGGCCCTGTTGATCGTTCAACCTATCTATCTGTGTAGTCATGCCTTCCTTACCAGCGAAATCAACTCTATCACCCTGAGGTGGCGTGCCTGCCGTAGCTTCCCATTGCTCCTTTTTAGTTGGGTTTTGAGGAATTTTTTTGTCGTTATTGGCGCAATTATTGACTCTTTCGGGTAGTATCATTCCTCCGGTTGAGATACGCGCCCGTGCGCGTAAAAGAGTGGTGTGTGGCATTTTGATATTGATTATGTACTGTCATTTATGGTAGTAATGTGCTTTGCAGCTTTGCAGCATTTTCTTACCTGGCTACCACATATGACACAAGATAACACACCCCCTGGACCAATTTTCAAAGCTCGATTACTCCACGACGAAGAGGATGCATAAATGAAACGATACATTTTTGCAAAGCTCTCGACGAGACGATTCCAACGCCGCCGTTTTCGGCTCTGTGACTGTTCCTGCAGTTGAGAAATCGATATTTGAAAATCGGTCCAGGGGGTGTGTTTTCTTATGTCATTTACGGTATATCCTTTTCCATGGGTAATAGCATCTTCATTGAGCCGCACTTGTGTTGTCAATTTGGTCATGCAAGCTTTGTCTCAATGGTGGTGTGGGGGGTAAGTTCGGGATATTTCTACAGCTCCCCTTTCCTTTGGATGCTATTGTGAAGAGTCATATCTTTCGATTCAGGAGTATTCATCATCAGCTTCTGGATCGAGCTTATAAGATTTGAGAATAGAATCTGTATAGATGATCTTCAGGGTTGTTGTTGTTTCTGTTTCACATTAAAAACCGTTCCGATCTTCCTCTACCCAGTACCTTCGTATGTCCGTACTGATCCAACACTCGACGTGGTCGATTCCCGTGGTCGCAGGCTAACTTACCCTTCAAAGGTACACTCAATTGAAATGGCCCCGAGGGATCCGCAAGTCAATAGAAATCAACGACAGATATTCTGGAGTCCTCCACTCCCTCTGCGCGCTATGCGAGGTAACAACTGAGACTAGGAGTCACCATCACGGGCCGGAGAGATGGGCTAGTGTTAAGGAGTGTTGCTGTAGGGTTTTGATAGGGTACATCTTGGTCTAGAATAGGATGTGGGTTGTCCGGGAGGTATACCTCTGAGGGACCATACCACATCAGGACTCAGCTATCTGCGTACCCCCTGGTTGACAGGAGGATCCCCTCCTCAACCAGACCTTTCTCGCTCTCAATTCAAGCAACATCTCATTTCTACACAATCGTGGAGACAAGGCATCAAGCGAGCGTACCTCTTTCTTTACATAAGAACTCAGCTGCTTCCAACAGCTGGAGCTCCTTAAGACATACCCATGGGCCGCCAATGAGAGCCCTTCGACCGAACCAGTAAACTCCTAAACAATAGATCATCCGCGTTGGAACGGGCACTATAGCGGCCAATAGCCCTAATGCTAATCCTAACCCTAACCCCAAGCCCACACGATACGTGCAAGGGTGGCGCTGGCGGCTAAGTTCTACATGGATGGATAGGTTAATGTGCAGGTGGCTAAGGTCTACAGCAAGGTTGATATTACTAGAAAAAATACACAGACAGAAAGACTGATCTGCCCGTTCGAGATATAGACTACCCACCGTCGAACAGTCGAACACAGCAGTCAAACAGTCTTCTTTTCCCGATCGATACAAACAACCTCTCATGCCTCTCTTTCCACATATTTTTCTTCTCTTTTTGTCTTTTTCGCTTTTTCTCTCTTTTCTGTGTCAGATGGCCTTGTCTCTGCTTGCGTTGTGATGTACCAAGATTGAACCAAGGAGGTGTACCTCATTCTCTCCGGCCCGTGATGGTGACTCCTAGTCTCAGTTGTTGCCTCGCATAGCGCGCAGAGGGAGTGGAGGACTCCAGAATATCTGTCGTTGACTTCTATTGACTTGCGGACCCCTCGGGGCAATTTTAATAATAGTTTTTTTTTGTTTTTTTTTTGCGAAAAGTGTGGCCCGTTTAGGGGTACGCTTTTTGCTTTGCAAAAAAAAAGCTGTTTAGAGGGATCGTGTGTGGAGTATGTGCGCACGACAAAAAGAATCATTTTCATGCACAGGGGCGTGAAAATTTCGAAATGGCTGTCTGTCTGTCTGTCTGTCTGCGCGCCCTAAATAACCCAGCAGACTCGAGCCCATTTCACCATCTCGGCACCAAATTGCAAACTAAAACTTGCGCACAACAAGTAATATTTTGCCCGAGCTGTCCTAACCGCTACCTTTGCAATCCGTGGTCGGTGTCTCGAGATAGCACACCGTTTGTGCAAATATATATGTCACATGGATGCATCCCCGGGAGGAGTCATTTTTGTTTTTTGGGCAACAAACTTCACACACGCAAGAAACCACGACGCACTCCCGTGCTGCACACACTGCTGCTGCTACTGGCAAGACACGCACTACACAGAGACAGGGAACATGGACAAGGGGGGCGGGACACACACACATACTGCTGTTGGCGACGGCGGAGGAAGCGGGGAACGTTTGGTTGGTCTGGGGTTCATCGCTGATGATGTTGTTGTTGTTTCCGTTCTTTGTTGTTGCTCAACGCTGCCGGCCTTTTCGCCTTTTCTCTGGAGAGAGAGGGAGTCCCACCAACCAGCGTGTGTTGCACACACCACACAGCGAGAGCGGGACGGGAGCAGGGTGTGCCCTATACTACTGCTGCTGCTAGCTTTCGGCGGAGGAAGCGAGAGGAGAGATATTGATTGGGTCTCTGTGGGTCCCTGTGAGTGTATCTTTTTAGGGTAAGTTAGCCTGCGACGACGGGAATCGACCGCGTCGAGTGTTGGATCAGTACGGACATACGACGGTACTGGGTAGAGAGAGATCGGAACGGTGTATAATGTGAAGACAACAACAACAACAACAACAACAACAACAACAACAACAAACACCCCTGTTATTACCAGACAAACCAGAACAGACCAGACTGCTGCTGTGCTGCCGTTGTGTCTTGTGTCTTGGTGTGCTGTCGTGCTGGTCTCCATCTGATCCATGGGTGGGTAGATAGAGGAGGTCAGGTCAGGGGTTCGAATCCCGGCGTAAGCGAGCTTTTCTTGCAAAGTGAGTTGTTCTCTCGCTTCTGCTCAGGAGGGGAGGGTAGAGAGGGGCTCTTCTGTGTGACCACAGGTTTGAGTAAACGGCACCAGTGCTGTTAGCGCTGATTTGAAGTGAAGACAAAAAAAAAAACTACCACCTGCTGGCGTCACAGCAGTTGTCGTATTGACTGCAACCCTCGTACGTGAAACATTTTGGACCCTTTTTTTTTTTTCACTTCAAATCAGCGCTAACAGCACTGGTGCCGTTTACTCAAACCTGTGGTCACACAGAAGAGCCCCTCTCTACCCTCCCCTCCTG
>CACKRE030000042.1:9230-34594 GCA_902602495.3 Ectocarpus sp. CCAP 1310/34 | reverse complement strand
CAGGCAGCCAGCAAAGGAAAAAACAAAAATAACAAGGAGCTCGAGGTATCGTCCAAGATCATCGTAGAGAGGGCATGGAGAACAAGAAAGAAAGAAAGAAGAAAAGCACAAAGAGAGGCCGGAGGCAATACTAAGAGCATACAGCATACGGCAGGGAAAAGGGAACACAGGGTGCGACAACATCATCAGTTGGGTACGTCGTTCGCCGCAAGCGCGGCCTTGGCCGCCCTACTCGCTCTACAGCTGTATGTAGCCTCCAGTCAGTTTGGTAAGCGCTGCGCTGCACAACAGGGGGTTTCCCTACGCAAAAATATGAAAAAAAAATGATGTCTCACTTTGCACTTCGAAGTACATTCAATTTTGGTGTGCTGATTTTCTTCTTCCTGTCCAATAAATATGTAACATCTCAAAATTTACACGCGTTTACGTGTTTGTTTTTACACATTGAAACGTCAGCTGTTAGCTGGGAGGGCTTTTGCATCGAATATGCAGACGCGCACTGACCGGCACCTACTGCTACCTTCGGTAGTACCAACACTACATACATACATAGTCTACAGCAGTAAACAGCTATACTGAATATAGTGACGACACAGCACGAAATAATAGTCTAGGTCAAGGAAGGTGACTTCAAAATTAGCTCCAAAAAGTAACGCAATCAATGACGTAGCTATTATACTGTCTCCTTTGTGTATGTCCTTTTTATTGCCTTCGGCCTCTCTCTGTGCTGTGTTTCTTTTTTTCATAACCTCCCTGCCTACTCTGTTGTGTTGGGTACCTTGATCTCGCTTTGCTGTTGCCTTTGTTATTGTACGTCTGGCTGTCTGCCCATCTGCCGCCTCTTTGTCCTGTTTGCTCTGTTACTCCCATGCCCTGGTGCGCAGTGCCTGGTGCTGGTACGTTACCCTTTGATTTTTTCTTTGGGCGGGTGTGGGAATTGTCCTCCTTTATTTTTTTTGTTTTCTTTCTTTTTATCGGTTTCCGAAGAGTTTCCGAAGACTCTTTTCTCGAACGGTCGATGCGATACCTGTTCTTTTCTTTCTATCATTTCGTTTTCTATTTCCGAGTGGTTTGTACCCTACTTTTGTTTTGTTTGCCCGCGGCGTTGTATGTGCCGGGTGTGTGTTGAGACCATGTGCTCCCCATCTTTGTGGACTTATGGAAAGAGCTAATAATGTGAGAATCAACAACAAGAAACTGTCCTAAAAAAAAATCCTCCGGGGGCGCCTCCGGGGGGGACCTCCGGCGGCCGGCTCATTCTCGGCGCAAACGCGCAGAACGCGTCTGCGCTACTTTTCCCGCCCGACACCAGGGTGCGAGAACAAAAAAGAACGAGAAAAAAAAAATGATCCCACCCGGTGCCATCACACACTAGTCTACATCACTGCTGTTGTACTGCTGGAATCAATACTGCTGTAGAACATACTAGTAGTATTAGATAGTAGCAACCTCGGAGGGTCAAGTTGAACCAGCAATGTGTTGAACTCGTGTGAAAGAGGGGAGGGGGGGCGAGAGAAATAGATGGAAGGCTTGGAACCGTCCTTGCTGCTCTGCGTGTTTGTCTCACCGCTGTCACAGCACGTGAAGCCCCTGGAGGGACTCCAAAATAACCTGGATCATCCCCTGGGGCACCGCCGCCGACCTTGTTGTAGATGATGCTTGGTATCCGAGCTTGCCGCATCTTGAATCTGGCAATCTACAATCCTCAGCAACCCCCCTGAAACGTGCCTAATGCTGACGATCGGAACAGCTGCCTCGCTATGCCTACGGTACTGAGTGTGGGTGCTCAGTTCTCTCTCCTCGGCGCGTGTGTGAGTGTGGTACCACAGCAGTAACGATATGTTCGTTGTACGTAACTGTAGCTCACTAGCCACAACAACTGGCTGCAGCAGGTGGTGCGTACTTTTCCAAGAGAACTCCTCGGGCTGAAAATATGCGCTGTGTTGTGCGGGCCGTAGTCAGAACCGTTGTGAAAAACACTTATGACTGATATCAACGTATCACGTGAGTCACCAGAACGCCTTCGTACCCAAGTTCGGTGAAACCTCCATCGGGTATGTACGTCTCCCGGTTCGGCCCTCCAGTGCAACCGGTCGATGCTGGTTACTGGTGTACCCGGAAGGGGTCGATCTTGTACCCAGAAATGGTCATCATGCATCCAGGACGAAAATAGCTAGCATGCATACGTGCACCACTAACTCTTTCATAAAACTCCATTCACCCCTTGGGTCTGGGCTATTCGCCAGCCGAACGGGTGGTTCGCAGGCCGCATGTTCCCGTTCGAAACATCTTTTTTTTTTCACAATAAACAAAAAAAAAATGCGGCGGGAGACAGCAGGGCAGAGGGAAAGAGAAGTGCAGCAAGAAGATACTGCTGTTTTTGTGTACATGCAACAGCAATCTCCACCCATGGGCCATCAGGGCAGCCCGCGCGAGCGTGGTGGGCACAGACAGGGTCATAGAAAGGTCGATGGGTGGTCGCAGTGCGGCCGGTAGGGCATGTCGGTCTTTTTGACCTTGAAATGATGAGTCACCAAGCTGCCTAAACCAATCTATATTTAGTATAACAAAATCGTCTATAATCATGTATGTAGATCTATACCAGGGATTTTTGTACTTCTGTACTTCTCTGTCGCCCCCCCTATGTGGGCCCTGCCGGGTCTGTGGCGCTCCCTTCACGCCCACAAAGCACAAAGCAACATAGCGCACAGCACACGAACTGAGCACCCAGANTTTTGACCTTGAAATGATGAGTCACCAAGCTGCCTAAACCAATCTATATTCAGTATGACAAAATCATCTATGAGAATCATCTATGTAGACCTATAGCAGGGATTTGTACTTCTGTACTCCTCTGTCCCCCCCCCCTATGTGGGCCCTGCCGGGTCTATAGCGCTCCCTTCACGCCCACAAAGCAACAAAGCGCACAGCACACGAACTGAGCACCCAGAAGCCCCCAAAGCTATGGACATGCCAACGCCCGACGTCGAGGGGTACAAGGCCGGGAACACGATGGCCTGCCATGAGCAGACGGTGTCGCTGATCGCGGCGAACACGCCGGCGGAAGAAGGCACCCAGCACCCTGGTGCGCGCGTTTGCGTTTGAGGTAGCCGCGAAGGTTGGCGCCGAGTGCCGCCATCGCGACACCGCCCCGGAGCCAATGCCGAGCATGGCCCTCGCTGCTGCGAAGAAGGCTGCGGCGGAGCATCCGGGTCTGTGTGGGGTTTACCACGCTCACATAATAGCAGCCGTGCGGACCGAGGACGTGACAAGTCGATCGGGCTCCACCGCTGCCAACAAGTTCCGCAACCAAGTGAGTATTGCCTGAGGCCGAGGGGCGGGTGCAGCTGTTGTTGTTTGGTGTTGTTGTTGGAGCAACAAGGCTTTGGTTATTGTTGTCTAAGGAGCACGGAGTCAAGAGAGAAAGAAACGAGCTGCTGGTCCCAGGAAGAGATAAAGCTGTATAGCCGCAGTAGTGTAATGCTACATTTTAGAGGTGGAACAAACTTCAACGTACGCCGACCCTGCTGCTGTCGTAGCATATGCATATAGGTACACCTTCCGTTCGCCCGACGCTACTGCTGTCGTATGCATATGCATAGTTACACCATCCCATCCTGCTGTTTGTTAGACCCGCTCTGCCCAAACTGCACACAGCAGTGATCGCTGACGGGCAAACTCCTCGCTTTGTCGAAGTTCGTTTCAACCTCAGCTCTCTCCGCCCATTTGAACGTATGTGTGCATGCATACAGCACAAAACTGTAGACTAGAGGTCTAATACTACTGCCGTGCATCATGTGTGTATTCGGAACAATGAATGCAATGCCACAGGCGTGCTACGACGGGGCCATGGCAATGAATGCGCGTGGGAAGGGAGTGCAGCTGAAGAGAGCAGAGTGCTTCACGCATGCCGGCCGGGCAGTGTGGCCTGGAAATGAGGAAATGGAGGCCTCTGTGGTGGAGGCAAGAACGTCGTGGATGAAGGCCGGCTGTTTTGTATGAGGACCTGCGGCCGAATGTATGTCCGTTTTCCGTGCTTTCATTTTGTCTTGGTTATTTTTTATGCCGCAGCACTGTCGTCGGGAGATGAGCGTTGTTGTAGTGATGAAATNACTGTTTTGTATGAGGACCTGCGGCCGAATGTATGTCCGTTGTCCGTGCTTTCATTTTGTCTTGATTATTTTTTATGCCGCAGCACTGTCGTCGGGAGATGCGCGTTGTTGTCGTGATGAAAGTATGCATGTATGCGGATGTGGACGTGGGCTTTCCAAGAGGGGTGCCGAGAAACAACCGCCCTGTCTTGATGTATGCTTTGATTTTTGAAAAAGAACACCGCGTGATGCGTGCGTGATCAGGATGTGAATGGTAGTCTACCTGATCGGCAGCGCATGAGGGTTGCAGCTGCACCGGTGGCTACACCCCGGTCTACATATACGGGCCCAAGATTGTCGGACGACGTCGTAGTCTTGATTCGTTATTTGGCTTTTTTTGTTGCTTTGTTAGAGAGCGCTTGCCTGCGAGAGCGTTGGACTCTTTTGTTTATTGTCATGCCCGGCAATGACACCAGCGATGCCTGGCGTATAGTCTTTCTCGAAGTGTGCACCCTTGTGGGGTAGTTGGCCTGTGACCATGGTAGACGTGCGCGTCACACGGGTACGGATATTAGATGGCTCTGACCAGAGGCTGCCGCTGTTTTTTCATGTGAAGAACAAGAATATGAACGACAGCAGCAACAAATTTCCTGGCGAAAAGCAACAACGCTTCCATGCGACAAGCACGGCCATGAGGCAAGCGCTCGCGACAACATGTGTCGATTGTGCCCAAACAACATATCAACAGGCATTACACGACACGTGCCTCTTCGCTCTTGCCACCATGATAGTGAACGGCACGTGACAGAGTGTCCGCGGTACCCATAAAAGCATGAGTGTATGCGTGTTGTTCAATTTACGATAGACATGATTGCATTCGGAGGAGGAGGCTGTCGGAGACGGGTGCTGTATATGACACAAGATAACACATCCCCTTGACCAATTTTCGAAGCTCGATTTTCCAACTGCAGGAAAAGTCACAGCGCCGGAAACGGCGGCGTTAAAACCGTCTGGTCGAGAGCTTTTCGAAAATGTATCGTTTCGTTTATGCATCCTCTTCGTCGTGGAGTATCAAGCTTTGAAAATCGGTCCATGGGGGTGTGTTATCTTGTGTATTATGCGGTATCCTTCGGAGGCGGTGTCCATCAACGTGTGTTTTTGGTTGTGGTAGATTGTGCGGTATGTGTTGTGGGAGCAGTTGCTGCTTCTCCAACTGCAACGGCAACAGCAGCAACAGCAACGACGACCCCCTGGATATCCTGCCGTAGGCCACCGGTAAGTACCACGAAGACGCCGTTATACCCGTCCGTACGTACGAACGAAACAATAAAATAGGGTGGCACAGAAAGAAGACAAAACCGCCGGAGCCAAATAAACCACCACTCACCTCACGTTGGTGTAGTCTGTAAGTCTAGTCTACGGTTTGGGTACATACGGTAGCTTCCATGCCCGTCTGCTGGTCACTGCCACACTCAAGCGGCGACTCTGCTTCTGATGAGTGCTTGGATGCGTCACATCCCATTGTTGGCAGTGCTCACAGATGAGGAACATGGTACACTACGACGAAAACGGCTTGTTAGATGAAATCCCCCAACACGACTTTCAATCTTCCACGTCATGGTCGGTCGAATACACACTGCCACGAGGTTATGGCTAATTATTATTATCCTGATACCCGAGCCAGTCAGTGAAATAAGTCAGGCCACCCAGACGCTACCTAGCTACAGTAGCACACCGCACATCAAAATCCGATCCCAAACCTTATGTATCTACCGGATAGATCGTAGTTGTCCGACTCCTGGTACATGCTCCAACGATTCCCATACTGCACTTCATACACACCTCCGACGACACAGCACGTGACGCCTTCGTGTGCGTTTTTGTTATTGGCGTCGACCGCGGAAACCGGCTGACCAATAGAAGACGTCAGTCTCAGTGCGCGCGTTTTCATCCCAACCACCCTGGCCGTCAGTCTGCGCCTGTCGACACATGTTCACCACGTTCGACACTCGAAGCAAACATCGCATGCAACACCCGAACAAACGCACATGTTGTAAAGTAGAAAGACGAGGAAAGCAGCTAGAACAGTTCCATCCAGAGAAAACGGCGACAAACATCGCGACATTTCCTAAGAAACATAACTGCCTTCAGTCTAAACCCTAATCTCCAGTATGCTACGGGCAGTTTGAACTCCGCAATTGGCGGCAGCAGCCTAGGCTAGGCTTTCGTCTTTGTCGTCTTGCAAGAGGGTCGGAACCTCTTTGACTTTCGTTCGATGGTCGGGATTGCCTATCAATACACAGGGATTTGCGAAAACAAGTACTTGGGGGGACCTACAAAGAGAGAGAGAGCGCACCCGGCAGAACAGTCTTTACGTCGCAAACAAGTCGAAACGAAAACCAGAAACACGGAGATAAACACGGAGAGAGGACTTCAGCACTACTAGGTTGACCCGGGTCTTCACCCTCAGCACCCAAAACAAACAACGCAAGTTTCAACATATGGGAAACAGCTACCGAAACATACTAGATAGTACAGACGAGAAGGAATGAGTGTGTACTGCTGGTGAGCCCAAGCTGACATTTCGCTTGAATCAATCAGTCTAAATTCCTGAGACTAGCAAGACAACGTCTGTACCCCCCCCCCGCCTACAACAGAACTAAAGGGAAACATACCCACGTGAAACTGCCGACGTCACCACCCCATGCCCCGTCGGCCGCTGCTGCGGAATCTCTCCCGGTAAGTGCCTCCCTGCTCTTGTACACCCCCAATACCCGCCCCTTTTTCTCAAGTACGGTCGGTGGTGCAAAACAGATTTTCGAACCGTCTTGCGTGGCTCGTTTTGCAGCCAGTCGACGCCTACGATCAGGGTTAGGGTTACATTACATCGTCAAGGGGGCAACAGGTGGTACAAACACCGTGGGCGTGGTACCGCGGCCAAAAAATGGAAAAAGCCGGTTGTTCCCCCCTGACAACATGTACTGTGGAATCCGTATTGGAAGGTGTCCTGCTTACAACAATGCATGCACAAAACCTGGCACAATCCCCCCCTCATCCATGTACCCCTCAAGGATAAGGCCGTGCGTCCAACACATGACGAAAAAAAACACACACACAATCAGGGTCGAAACCATGTCACTCGTCGCTGAACGTTTCAAGAAACATTCCCCCCAGTACCTTCGCAAATATAACGCCTTGGCAACCAGGGCAAGGCTCCATGCCCCAAATGCACTGCACGAACAAGCCGAGAAGCGGCGAAATATCATCTGCCTCCCGTCTCTTCCTTTCTGCAACACGTTCGAAAACACACTCAAATTGGGACAGCTCTACAGAACACGCGACACAGCACTCAATTACATAAGGCACCTTCTTCACGCGGAACGCTCTCGTACCCACAGCTCT
Organism: Ectocarpus sp. CCAP 1310/34; assembly: GCA_902602495.3. Lineage (NCBI taxonomy): Eukaryota > Phaeophyceae > Ectocarpales > Ectocarpaceae > Ectocarpus > Ectocarpus sp. CCAP 1310/34. Next base: position 27,101 of record CACKRE030000042.1, on the reverse strand, counting down.
GCACAATCGTAGACACATATCGACAAGAAAAACAAATAATTGAACAATCACAGGCCGACAAGAGATGGACAAACCGACGTAAGACAAACAGACACGGCAGGCAAGCTACATTGTGCCCCAGGCAAATAAGATGCCACAACTATTTTCCACAGCAGCCATAGCTACCAGACACAAGACTTACAAAAGGAGGAGACAGGGGAAACAAACTCAATTTCCATCTATGGCCAGACAATAACGACGTTTCCCTCGAGAAACCAGCGATGAAACCGCCGGGAAAAATCAACCAACGACGATATGCGATGATATTATTTCGAAACTGATAGAAGTACTACTGCAAGTTCCGCGGGGAAGCATGCCCCCGGTTTGTGGCGAAGGCACCGCCCGGAGTCGATTAGCCGGCTGAAGAACGTCACGCGTCGAAGCCCTGTAGAACAGTCTTCATTGCCGCACAGAATAATAGTGCCGGGGGCAAATGGAACGGAACCCGAGCCCGAAAAGTCCTGCCGGTCGACGAAACGGCGGTGTCTTCTGTAGCACCACCTTCCACCAGGGAGCACGGTAATGCTTAGACCCCCCCCCCCCTTCCCGTTACATATCATTCACGAAGTACCCGCCCCACCCCTATACCCTCCGTTACCATCACCCTCACGAGAAGGCATGGGCCAACCTCTATGACCAACAATTCAACATATTGTCATGCCTCGCCTCTCTGTGTTCAAGGCCTAAGGTATGCAACCCATCTCTCTGACAACATGTAGATAGTGTAGAAACGTTGCACACCACAACCAAAGAAACGACTCCAGGTCGTACAATGCAAGAGGCCGGAAAGGGATCACGCAAGTACCTCTAAATAGCATGCGTTGATTGGTCTTGGCAAGACACTCCGCCACCAACAACGTGCATTAACTTTATCACCCCAAGTGCTACAACAACAGCGCGAGACTAGCGCAAAGGTATGGCACACATCACTGCGGAAGAGTTTCTTGTGCAATATACGTCACTGAAAGATGAAATCTACACGAAAAATACCACGAGCATCGACGCTGAAATCGGTCGCTGCTGAACACGTAATGCAAGAAGGTTGCCGCATGAGCACAAAGCTTGAATGAAGCAGGCTTGTTCATCACATCCCCCCCAAAAAAAAGCGAGTGTATTTGAATAACTGAGATCGACAAGACGACGGGTCGTTTCAACTCCGGTGAGCAGGAACATGCGGACTGAGGATCAGCCAAGAATATGGCACGACCCCTTGGGCACTGCGAGCAAGACCCCGACGCTCGATGGCCATGCAGACAGGCAACCTGCTCCATTCCCCCGCCCGACCAAAACCACCAGCGCGGTGCACAGCCGCTGCCACTTAAAATCTCGCTCGAAACCAACCAACGCGCGAACGACCAACCTCAAAACTGATAGTCGCCGCCGGTGACAACGCCGCAGCTCACGGCACCGCCGCCGCCGGCGAGTGGAGGCACAGCCCCGTGGTGGTCGGCGGCCGTCAACATCCCAGCTGCCGGGACCCCCGAGACGGCTTCGAGCAGGTCTCCGTTCGGCGTCGCGCCTGCCGGCAGCAGCCAGTCCGCGATCCCGTAAGGGAGGGTCTTGACGAGGGTCACGCTCTGCAGGGGCTCCGTCACCGGACCGAGACCGCCTGCGCTACCTTTGAAGCCCCGCTGCTGGACCGGACCGGCGGCGGCGGTCGCGAGGGCAGCGTCTTCCCCAAAGGGTTCCGAGGCGACGTCGTTGATCTCGAAGACCGGCGACTGCGCCCGCGACACGCCGTCGCCACTACCACCGCCGCCGCCGCGTTCGCTCCAAGAGGAGCAAGAGGTAAGCAGCCCCCCCCCGGGGCCGCAGGCGTCGCCGCCGTCCTCCAGGATGAACGAGCTGCGATGGTTCAGGAGCCGGCGCCAGCTGCCGTTGCCGTTCGAGTTTATCGACTTGATGCGCGTCAAGGGGCGGGGCTGCTGCTGCTGCTGCTGCTGCTCTTGCTGCACGGTGGAGCCAGTGGCAGCAACGCGCGCCCGCCCGGTGGCCGTGACCAACGCCGATGCCGATGCCGCCGCCGCCGCCTCCGCAGCCGCAGCCGCAGCCTCCGTTGTCGTCGTCGCCGCCGCCGCCGCGGAAGCAGCAGCTGCGCTAACGACCCTCTGCCCTGCGGTAATGGCCGGGTTCAACGAGCCCGGTCTTGGCGGACGGGACGCGGACGCTGCATCGCGGGAGGCCCCGGCGACGGCCTGAGAGGAGGGGAGGGGAGCTGCTTGGTTCCAAAGGCGCCGGAGCCCGTGATCCGGGCCGGCCTGATCGGGACCGGAGATCTGGTTAACCTTGACCTTCTTTTTCGGCGGGTGGGTAAGCTGCTTGTGCGGCTTCTGTTCCTGCTGCGGGTCTTGCTGAGCTTCGACGGGGGCTTCCTCGGCCTCGAGCTGTCCAGGGAGACGGGCGGTGTTGGGATCGTAACATTTAGGCGTATCGAAGGGGGTAGGAGGTACAGGCAGATGTGCAACGTCGATTCGCCCGCCTTAAGAAACGGGCACCGGCCCTTTTGAACGTACTTGGCACAAAAAAAATGGTATTCTTATCGTCGGTGCCAAGAGATTGCACGAAGAGAGGTACGGCAGCTGGTCTGGCACAGACAGAGCGAATCGAACACGACATGGACTGCACAACCAAACCTCCGCACGAGTACACGCGAAAACACAGCAAAGCGTGTTCACGTTCTTCATCCCGCTACATACAAGACTAAAATATTTCTATTCTACAGCCGGTTGGCGCGCGATGGTATTGCAACTACTAAAGACAACACACAAACACAACCATCATCTCCCGATGACTGGCACAGTCAAAGAGGACGAAGCTCCTCGAAGACTCACAAAAAACAACCAAAAAGCACACCTGCCCTAGGAGCTCGTCAATCAACTCGTTCTCCTTTGTAGACGCCTCAAACGCCGCCGGTTTGTGCGGGAACTCCAGGAAAGATGCGCTGCTGCCACCGACCTTTCCGTCGATGGGCGTGGGCGGGAGCACGGTGGTGCTGTCGCCGTTCGCCGCGCGTCTGCCCCCGTCATAACAGCCAACGTCCAAGAAACTGGCCGCCGGTGGTCCGCCCCCCGCCTGCTGGAGGGAAGAGGGGGGCAGATGGCGAGGGGGGGAGGGGGGGGGCGGGGCAGGAGGTTCCGTTGGAAAGAGGGGTAGCGGAAAAACACGGTTGGATTTGAATGCCCATTCATGGGACTTGACCGTTGACAAGGAACGCTCTGGTCGTTACGGACTGGTCGCCGTCCGTTCGGTTCGGTCCTGGCGGACTATAGATGCATCCAACCCTAGCGGTGGTCCTCACGTATTGATTGGCTACTTGTAGGCTGCTTGCTGCCTTGCTCGGTGAGGGTTTGTCGCTTGTCGCGGTGGCGCATGAGCTGAGGTGCACGAAACGCCGGGATGCGCGAAAACGACGACAATGTCCAGATAAATCAGATACGCCTCCTGATGCCTGAGAGTCAAGGGATGGCGGCATGGTTGGCGAAACCATTTAATACAAGAGGACGTGAACGCTGGCCAACTGGATGGCTGGTCCGGTGCAGAAAACGAAAGGCATTTCGGCATGAAGCTCCGTTTTGGTCAGCTTTTCGGAGGTGCTTGCATTCGGAAATATTTCCCTTCGGAGATGCTTTCTTTCGGAGACCTTGTGCTTTTCTGGTGAATTGGTGAGCCCCTTGCTTTATCTGTCTATCTTGCCTGGCTTCCTCTCTACTTGCCTTCCTCTCTACAGGTGTCCCTTAACAATCTTCAGCCTTTGCTCTTATGGTGGAGGGCAAACCCAGTCGCGAAAAACCCATGGACATCGACCAGGATATTGTTCCGCCCCGTTTCACTCGAAATGCATTCAAGTGCCTCAACGGGCATGAACGTCACCACTCACGGCCCGTACAGGACAAAGCGACAACACTACATCATACTCCAGAGCGTCGCGTACGGATTTGGTCCATGGGAACTGGACACTGCTAGCAATGCCGGAAAGTTGACCACACAAAAAACTGTTTATCTCCACCTCGTCCATAACGTGGTCACGATTCCCGATGCCGTCTCCGACGGACCCGGGTGCAAAAGGGCTCTTCTCAGCCGCCGAAAACGCCCTCGACGTCGAACCCCGACCGCCCCTCTTGCCTTTGGCCGATTGCGACCAAACCATCGCCGCCGCCAGCCCGGGCTTCGACCCGGAGAGGGAAAGCGCGGCTGCGGCGCTGCTGATGGCGTCGACCCCCAAGGACTCCTCCCGAAACGGCGGTGTCTCGCCGATGTGGCGGTTACACTTGGGACCCGGCTTCTGCTTGAGGCTGAAGATGCACACGTGGTCCTTGCGAGCGCAGTAGTGGCACGCCCCTCCTTCGATTCTGCCGCTGCAGCGCACCTGTTCGCGTTTGGGGGATTTGCGGGAACGGGGTGGGGGGACCCTAACTAGTTTGATTGCTTAGACGTAGTTGCCTACCTTTTGAGACAGAGCGCCGTTCCTACTGTACTGCTTGCACAGACAACACCAACGCCAGGGCAATCTTTTCACGGGCTGCATACGTTGAGTCTTGCTGCGTACGACACCCTTCCCTCCTTCAAGGGGGTGGGTCGCTGGACTGATCAAGAAAACGCCGCAGCCGTATCAGCGCCCCCTCCCCGCCAAGAACAAAAGCGAGTTGTGCGATAACAAAGGGATGCCCTCCTGCCATGGGCACCCCGCCATACAGCATCAGATGACACTGTTAATGTGTCTAGGTCGCACTGGAAGGCGGACAGCGGAACATGTCCTGAGCTGGTGAAAGACGGGGGTGTACTCAAAGTCGTGCATGCCGTAGTCGTTAGACCATTGACCTCGCATCCCTACAGAGCTGGGACGGAGCACGCCGGGTTCTCACCGGACCAGGCTCTCACATCACCAAGCGCGAAGCGCCGTGAGATATTCGGCGAGTCGCATGAAGGGTGGGCTGCATCCTGCTGAGGGTTTTCGGCATCTCGTGCTTACTTCCTTGCGTACGGATGACAGCTGCGTATGAATTAATTTATTTTCTGGTGCTTTCACTTCCAGAGACAGTTGTAAGCACTGTGTAACTGCCTCGAGGGTGCTTGACCATTTTAACACAACGTGGTGCGATCATCCCCCTTGCGCGGAGTGAGGGTTCTCCACCCCGCACAACATGATCTACTCGACCACCATTATGGTTACCGCCAAAAAAAAAAAAAACGAGGTAAAAAAAAAAACGGTAACCTGGTTGCCGAGTTCACGAAGTGAATTGGCTTGTGTTACAACGTCGTTGGCAAGCGACGAAAACACAATCCCGATGGCGATGGCAAAGACCGAGGGGGGGGTGGTGAAAGAAGGGCGTGACTAAATTACTTTCTGTGTTGTGATGGTCGGTCGGTGGGTGCATACATACAGCATCCCACTATATGGCTAGCTCCAGCTGGCATCCTCGCTGCGTTCTCCCAGAAGGGGGCGTCCGCATCAGACGAGGCGGGTAAGAGACCAACGAAGCGGGTACGTGTACAAACACCGCAGTTTCTCTCGTGCAATTTTCTCACCTTTTTCTCGACGCAGTAGTCGCAGTTGCGGCGAGTGTTCGATCTCGGCTCCATCTTAGCCCCGAAGGCCCCTTTTCCGGGTCACGAAAGCGCTATAATAGTGACAGCTGGAGAGAGATCCTATCACGCGCGAAAGGCTCCCTGAACGTAGCCGGCGAAAACGACCGTGACCGTACCCACTGCTCGAGGTGCGTGACGATACCCTGCTGCTCTAGTCGCTCTAGTCAGGAAGGACCCGGGGGGGCTAGCTGAGTCCCTGGTCGTTGTCCCCGTGGTTGTACAACGTTCGGTAGAAGGGAAGGAGCGATGGGGATAGCGCGCTTGTCAAGGGGTGTGATGTGGTAAGTGCGCGTGTGCTCAGAGATTCCTGCTGTTATTGCTGCCAACCTCAAGCATTTTCTACAGGCCACTCACTCATTACCTCTTCCGTAGGCAGGCTCTCAACACTCCATACGGGCGACGAGTACGGGTGGGAGACTGCTTTTGTGTGCAAAAAGACTGCTGCTGTACAAGTACTGGAACAATTTGTTCTGTTTGGTTCGTTCAGGTTCGCTGGGCTTCCTAGTCGGAAAAAAAAAAGAAAACACGAAGACAGGACAATATATCGGTGTGAGCTGATCGAGCTTGAAACTCCACCGCTTTGTTGTCATCGTGCATAACCCGTGATGACAGCAGTATTGTTCGTTCATGATCCCAGTCGGAGGGATCACTTGGACGCTATGTACATTACAGTTCTTCGAAGTAGAATCTTTCATGTGCTTATTTTTGCTCGTTGTGCCCTTTCGAACTACTCAGGGTCTCTTGACCTGCACCGCTACACACGTTGGACTATGTTGCATCCGAGCGAAATACAAGAGCGAGCGACGGGACGGACTTTGGCGCATGTATAACAAAGAAAGCGTAGGGAGGGCTCGTCTTTGTTTTCGCATGCAACTGCTGTAACTCCGAGTACGTACGCTGTAGTACAGAACACACGAGTGGTATACGTCGTGCCAGGAGCATGGTGGTCTGTACAGGACAAGTCCCCTGACCAAAAAAAAAAAGAACTAGAGCAAAACAACACCAAGAGAGAAATTTCCAGGTGGTGTCTGGGTCCGCCTGTTCTCTGAGAGGGGAGGAACAGTGAAACTGCAGTACTCCACACCACATCCTACCCTCGTACGCGCAGGCACTATCTAGCCGTGTGCGCTCCTCCAAAACCATGTGTACATGCACCAATCGCTCCTCACGTGAGGTCACACTGCTGCTGCTGTGCTGCTGGCGCAGCCCCGTCTGCAAAAATACGCATTTTCTCGCTCTTCGACTCGAACGGCGGCGCTAGCTGTGTAGATCGTGCATGCCGATGCAGCCCAAGGTGAGCCCGGCGTATTGGGGTATACCTACTCCCAAAGCATGGTTCGCTCCGGTGTGCTTGTACTAGTTGTCAAGGCACTCTGCACGGCCGGGGTGCTTGTGCTGGCTATTGTAACTTGCGTGCTTGGTGCGTTTTGGCGTGAGCTGCGGGTGTGTGTGCTGGCTTTGCCTTGCCATCTGGTGTGGGACCACACCATTATAGTGTTTGAATCGCACAACATCACACACCGCCCCCTGTCGCTGGCATTTGTGGCATGCCTCCTACCACCCTTTTCCTGTTGTCCCTTGTGCGAGAAGCGAAAGCACATGCCCATACACACAGCCTCTTGGCCGCACGACAACAGCAGAAGCACCGCCATCATCATCCATCCTCGCCTTCGTTTCCTGCTCTCTTGACAACCCCCTTTCCGCCAGGCCATGCGACTGACTCACTCACCGAACGCACCCGCCGGGGAAGGGTGATCAATATTGTCTTCGCGTCTTGACGTAGACAAACACGGCAGAGAAGACAGGGTTCCGGCAGGCCTGCTCGCCGAACGTCAGCTGCTGAGAATGATGGGTGCGTCTGATGTGAGAGGTAAGAGGACGGCTGTGATGCGGGGAGAGTCGGGTTTTGATTGGCCAAGGGATGAGTCCGTGTATCAAAATCAGGTGTGTCGTGGGAGAGGAATATTGTCTGTAGGGCCTCTCCGCTCCGGGCCGCGGGTCGATTCAGATCGTGCGTTGCTGTTGCTATCTTCCCACCTGCTTGGACGCCGTACGACCTGTCAACACAAAGATGAACCAATTTTTCGCTTTTCTCGTGCTTTGCCTGGCGGCAAGGGTGAATGGCTTCGTGCCAGCTCCAGCAGCCTTCTCGAAGGGCCAGTTCGCGTCGCGAGCAGCAGCATCATCTCAGGTGAACTACACAGCACGTGTGCGTTTTTCGAGAACACAGAGAGTTGATCATGAACCTGCAGAGAGCCCACCCATCGCTCGTGCCCAGCCTCCGTTTCCGGTAGTCGAAGTGACTAGACGGCCCTTTATGGTGACCCTCTGGTTTTCCCACCAACCGGGTTAGATCCATACACATCAGCAGTGTCGATCTGGTGTGTCTGTTCAGGACGCTCGTGCTGACGCGATCGGCCGTCTGGCGTCGACTGACGAACGAACAAAGTTGCCCTCCTCGCCAACCCCCCCTCTCCCGCCCGTCTGCCCTTGCCATGCTAGGCACGGCGCAGGCGGGAGCGTGCCGCATGTTGCCAATGTCAGAAACAGGGTTGGATGCGAACGCCATCTCGTCGTTGTTTTTTTCAGGAAGCAGCTACATGTATGACTGCTGTAGTCATCAAGTCGTTTCTCTCCCAGAGACGAAGTGACACACACACGAAGAATGATAGAGAGAGCACTCCTAAACGAAGTCGAGTGCAGGGTGACAGTCTGAAGTCGAGTGCAGGGTGACAGTCTTAGTAGACACGTGCAGTTTTCTTCTGTTATTACTACGGTATCTGTCTTTAATCCTGAGAATAGCGTAGCTCCCCCTACGACGCTCGGTCCCGGGGTCCCAGATAGTGGACTATGGAAAAACATTTTGTGTTTCCCGCCGCACTGAGACTGACGTCTTTTCATTGGTCAGCCGGTTAGCGCGGTCGATGCTAATAATAAAAGCACACACACAACTGTTCCTCCAGCGCATATTTGTTGGCCCCGTCGAGCAGTTGCAACAAACGGCGGTCCATTTCTAGTGAATGCATATATTTTGCAAGGACTAGCATTATTGTTGAAGTGGGGTAGTACCCATTAGTGGGAGAGGGGAGGGGGGAGACGAGACGCTCATCGTACTGGAAATGTCCTGCGCAAGTGGATCAATACAGCAGTACTCTTGCCCATCGCTTTAGTTGGGAATCCTCCCATACTGCTGTACATGTAGCAACGAAAGCTCGATCTCTTCCACACCAATTGAGGGCTGGTGCATTTTCCAATAGGCAGTGCTTCGAACGAGGTGGGTGTTAGATTGTCGAAGTTTCGTATGCCGAGACGGGATCGAGCCGAAAAATTATCCCTCGGATGCTACTATTTTGAAGTGTTTGGAGCACTTCTGCAAGCACTTGAGCTATCTCGGCGGTAGATAACACAGCAGAGAGCAGAACACTGGGTGTTCGTGTTGGGTGGAGACGAGGCAACAACGGCCAGGTAAGACACTGGTACTCGTTTGTGCAATTAGTAGTCATCATTTCCACGGCTCGTACACTATGTCCCTGTTGTTCATGATTATCCACCTACGTCCATCCGTTGGGACACGACTACAGCAGCAGCAGCACAGGACAACCTGTCCGCGCTTCGCCATATTTTCCGCGTCTACCTCCCGCGTCCGCGCACCCTTGTAGCCGATGGCGGTCAACGCACACCCCGACGCTTCTCTTGTGGAGGCATTCAGAGGTGGGGACATACGGGTTATTCTTCGCCAGATCAAGGAGGTGTAAAACAATTTTCCGGACGCGTATGCATACGAGAGTTCGTGTTCGATGCGGCCGCGGTGGGAGCGGGCTCATGCCTGCACGACACTCCGCCAACGGCTCTACCAAGATACCAAGAGGCTTGACGAGCGATCAGCGCTCCGAAGCTGCGAACGAGCACCCTGGGCTCTGTGGAGTCTATCTGGCGGAGGTGATTTCTGGGGTTGGCTACGAGGATGTGGTGGCTACTACTGAGAGGCGTGGCTTCTAATGGACCTGCTGTAGTCGTCCTACAGCACGTACCTGGTTGCGAAAAATGTTGAAGGCGACGCCAACACCACGCCTCTCAGTAGTAGCCACCACATCCTCGTAGCCAACCCCAGAAATCACCTCCGCCAGATAGACTCCACAGAGCCCAGGGTGCTCGTTCGCAGCTTCGGAGTGCTGATCGCTCGTCAAGCCTATTGGCAGAGCCGTTGGCGGGATGTCGTGCAGGCATGAGCCCGCTCCCACCGCCACGGCCGCATCGAACACGAAATATCATACGCGGTCAGGAAAATCGTCGTACACCTCGTTGGTCTGGCGAAGAATAGCCCGTGTGTCCCCACCTCTGAGTGCCTCCACAAGGGGAGTGTCGGGGCACGCGTTGACTGCCATTGGCTAGGGTGGCGCGGACGCGGGAAGTAGACGGAAAATGTGGCGAAGCGCGGACAGGTTGTCCTGTGCAACTGCTGCTGCTCAGGTTCAACAAGGAAGTTGCGCCACGTCAGACTGTGCTTGGGCAAAAAGCACTACCAGGGCCTAACTCGAAGAAGCATTCCACCCGCCGATGAAAGGGGCACCCGGTCATCCTTGAGCTTGAAGCGCCGGGGTCTCGCTTTCTCTCTGGAGCAATATCTTGAAAACCTCCTCTTGTGCTCCGTTTACCGCGCTCTCGCCAGTTGTTCTCTAAAAGCCCTATCAAATGGCCCCTCAAACCCGATCGTAGCGAGGGGCCATTTGATTGGGCTTTATAGTAGAGACTGCTCAGGTGGGGACGCTACGGACGCTGATTTCTCCATGTGTGCAGGTCAGGGACCGTAAATCATCGTCTAATCAGCAGGCGCATTTGTTTGCCTTTTCTTTTACATCTCTTTGTGATATTTTCTCATCCCCGATTTCCTGTGCGTCGTAAAGGGGTTAATTATAACAAAGGGCTGAATGTGTACATCGCCCATGGCGATGTCGCCATTTTCTTGGAGGGTTTGATTGTGTGCACCCTTCTCGCCATCCAAATTAAGGCGCGCACCGCAGGGGGAAAGGTGGGGCACTAGAACAAACAAATAAATGAAAAAATCTCCTTGTGTCACCTAGCCCTTCCTCTCGTGTGACCCCGGCTGAACGCCGGAAGACCGTAAGACTGGCGCCAGAATATATGGGACGAACGTTGGTTGGTCGGTCAGCGCAGTCGGTGCTAGTAGAAACACACACAAACATACAGTGAGCCCTCCCTTACCAACGTTCCTGTCCTGCTGCACATCATCCCATCGTATATCTCGGGCAATACTCCCCCTCTTCCCTCACATGCCTAATGTCGTCTCACTGCGCTTGGCACCCTCACATGTCTATTACATGTCTAATGTCGTAGGCAGGAATGTATGCATAAGCGCCCGTACTTACGTACTTCAGCCACGGGGTTTGGCGCGGCCTCCACTCTTGACCAGAGGAGCTCTCAGATTTTCGCCACACCATTTCCTTGCCAGCAGCCGCTTTGCCCCCTTCCTTCACTCTGTCTGTTTCACCTCTCACTGTGGATTTCTGCACGCATTCCCCCCATGGTTTTGTGGTACAATGTTCGTCGGACCCCCCAGATTTTTCTGCTATGTCCTTGCCAGCAGCCGTCTCTCCCCGGTCTTATTCGGTTGCTGTTCCGGCTCTCAGTGTTGACTTCTCCTCGACGCTTTTCCACCCTTGGTTGTTTCTCGTGTATGGTTCATCGTTCCAAGGTTGCGCGATCGTCGATCTCGCCGCGGACGGGCGTGTCGTCTGCCTCGAACCCCGGCGTTGGCGTTATGATGATGGCCACGAAGGCGGAGGAGGCGACGAGAAACTTCTGGGAAGGGGAGTGGGTATGTGCTGACTGCGGTTACATCTACGATATCGACGACTGCGGCGGACTGTACCTCGAGGAACAGGTGCGTCGTCGTCGATCGCCCACCCCCGCGAAATTTCGACTTGAAGTCATTAGGATACATATTGGAGTGGAGTCGATCGGGGCGGTGTCGGCTTCGGTGGTGACCCTTTCCCGAGGAACATATGTAGACGATCTCTTCCAAGTACCTTTTGTTTTCGTGACACATGCTTGTTGAGATGTATCGCCAAACACATCTCGATTAGACATATATTTGTGTATCGCTTCGAAGAACCATGACACCGCGCGAGCGGGGCCGGCTGAATAATTTCAATGCACCCATAAAATGGGGGGAGGGGGGGAGTGCGGCGGTAGGGTTCCAGTGGAGGCAAAATGTTCTATTTTGTCCAGATGAGCGTGTCGTGGAAGGGATAATCAGGATGCATTTGTTGGACGCCGCACGACTAACCCCTTTAGACTATTCCAGCTGTAGAACGGCCAAGGCCTGACAGTGAGGGTTCCGATAATTGCAGTCCTGTTGCTCAAAGGTACACCCTAAATATGCACAAGTCGCGTGGTGTCTACCATATACGTTTTGGTCTCACCTCCCTTCGGCACACAAAACATGGTCGACGAATATATTCTGGAGTTCGTCTCCTTCCACATCGGCGGGGCGACGTTGCACCGTCAATTGTTCATTTGCGGTTCTCTTGCGGAATTTCTGAGCTGATGGTTCCGGAAAACGGTACAACTTGTCAGCGATTTTGCACATACCATCCTTCGGAACCGTGAGCTCAGCAGGATCCCCACAAGGAACCCAGGATTCACAATTGCCGGTGCATCTTTGCCTCGCTCCATGCGGAAGATATCGAACGTACAAAGATGTTCGGCGACCATTGTTTGTCCGGCCAAGGGCGGTGAGATTAATGCATACGACGCGCATTGTGCACATTGTTACAGGTGGACAGGTAGAGACGGCCAATCTAAACGGGGGAGCACGAGGTTCCCGTGCTTGCGAAAATGTTTCCTTGCACTCTTCCGTCAACAATTTTGCGCCACAGTTCTGTGTGCCTACATTGTACGGATTGGACCTCCTGCTCGGCAGATATGCTTGGAGCTGTGAGCGCTTTTGTGTAGTGACGCAACAGCGAAAAAACACTGGCGGCTAGGGGTCTTGTCTTTTTGGTGGCGATGCACACGACTCCTCTCGCTTCCTCCAATGCTTGTCGGCCGGACCACGTCTTGTAGCGGAAGAAGTCAAGTCGTCGATGCCGAAGATGACCGAAGTTATGAGAAGCGAGATCATGTCTGTTCACTTGAACATAAAAAAGGCGTGGCTACGGAAAACAGGAGGCAATCGTTCGCGCGGTTGTGACAGCTACCCTACGCCCCAGACGCACCGCGTTCATTCTGTCACTTTTTTTTCGATGATTGTCGATGGTGTACGGCATGTTGTGCTCTTCGCCCGGTGTCGAGGGCATCGGGGGTTTCACGATGTCGTGCCCGATAATTCTCTTGTGTCTTTACATTCAACCCTGGCCCGCCGCGCAATGTCGTGGGTTTCCGGTGGCGGCTGACGACTCGATTTTGCACATCGGATCATCTAACATCACGAGGGGTCTCGATTTGTGTTGAGGCACGACTAAAACCGCACTTTTAGTCTTAATCCGGGCCGCCCAGTGGCACCTGCGGCGAGCTACCCCCCGGTTTCACCAGCAGCAAGTACCTTTCGAATCTCGTCTTGACCCCCTACTCTGCTCTAATGGCGTTCCCCCCGTTTCTTACAAAAACAGAAGCGTGGGTTCGTTTGCCCGCAGTGCCGCGGCCCCCGCCGCCGGTTCGCGAAGAAGGTCGGCAACCAGGTGGGTATCACCCAGGACGGAGGCGATGCGCCCATCTTGCTTTTCTCCTTCCTCGGCCTGTTCGGTACCGTGGCGTTCGGCTACTGGTTCGCCGGACAGTAGAGGCGCCTTCGTCACGACGGAGTGCGGATGGGTGGGAACAGTATAGCTTGAATGCTGGGAGGGGGTTTGGGATGTCTACTTCGATATTGTTCGGCGTTGAGGAGGGTCTCCGGTGGTGTGTGGAAATCGCACAACACTGCCTGAGCATCGGTGAGACCGGCGTAAAGGGGGCTCCGCGTGATCCGCTAGAGGGTAGTGAGAGCCTCGTTCCGTGGGCAAGTCTAGATAGAGCAAGGGTGGGATATATATAGGACGTCGAGCGCCTTCTTGAGAGTGAACAGCATCACAGGCTGTCACGGAATGTCGTCGCAGCCAAGACCAACGTTGTATTTTGTCAAGCGTTCTTGTAAAGCCCAGCTGCCGCGCTGGTGTGCGCTAAAGCTGCGCTGAACCAAGAGTGTGTTAGGCCAAGCTGCCGAAACTACGCGGAGCACTTTGGTGTGACAGATTGGGACGGGATGCCCGGGGGGGGGCGTGGTCGATGGCGCTCTCTCGAACGGTTTGTCCGGTGTGTCGTCTGGATTTTAGATTGGGGGGGGAGGTTCCACGCGCGGGAGGGGGACACGAAAACGATAAAACAACCCCGGGCACCGCCGTGAGCCCGTGGCACCCCTTGGTTCCACGGCTGGTGTGTTTTGGCTCCTCATACTGATGTGTGTAGACTGACTGCTGTGTTGGGGTAAGGTAGACGCTAATATCACAAATCACAAAAATAATCGAGACACGTTTGGGGTTTGAGTTGTCGTCACTAGCGGCCGTTTGTCATTGTTTATATGGGCGAGGCTGTTTGATGCCACTCCATCCCCGCAACTTCGCTAGTGTTCACCGGGTGTCTGCCCCACACTTCTTGCAGCGAAGACGGATCTGTTGTCGGAGAAGCTTGACAACACCTTCGAGCCGCCCTACGATATGGCTACGATAGGGGGTAACACGTACACCCCGACAACATCGGCTATGCGACCGTTCGTAAGCCCGTGTTTTATCGTGCGAAAAAAAATCAACCGACGAAAGGCTTCACTCAGACAATGGCATGGCCTTGCGTGTCACGAGAACGGATGCGCTAAACATCATCAGAGATTCGAAAACATGCAGGAGGCGTAGGTGAACCCCGTAGCGGCAACATTGGATGGCTCGTTCTTTGCACCCATGTTTGGCTGTATCTTGTGGAGAGCACAACACGTTGTTGTCTCGGTGGCCATCATGGTCAGCACGCCTTGGACGAGGGCAGGAGCACCGTGAGACTCTCAAGATGCTTAAAGTTGAAAAACTGTGGACGAAGAGACAAAATTGACACAAGACACTTAAAATAGAGCGCAGTTGAGGAACACGTGTTGACCCCAGGGGGGGCCTAGGGCAGTAAAAGATTACCTCACGTCACGAAACGCCCTCAATCACAAATGTATTCGTGCACCGTACCGTGCAGTCGCGTACCGTAGATAGCACAAACACACGAAGAGCGCATAGTTGGTCAGCTTTGACAACTTGCGCCTCGTTCAACCACCTCGGTAAACCTGGGAACACCATGGGATTGACCCTTCGCCCAGATAACACCGGTGAATGCAACGGGCGACTAGGCGGGCTCAACGGTGCTCGCGCCCGCAAACATGGCCCCAGCCACCCGAACCAGGTAGTGGCCCCATGACCGGCGGCCATGGAAGGCGGATGCTCCGTTCTGATTAGCGAGCATTTTGCGTCGACACCGTCTACAGCCTTCCTGTCGGCCACTGCTGGGAGGGCCCCATCGGTCAGGTGAGTATCTACAATATGCATGTGTCGACAACGTCTACCGCTTTTCGATCGCTCCCGCCTCTGCCTCTACCGGGGCAGGGCACGGCATAGTCTCCACGTGCTCGGTTTGCGCCCGCAACGTTGCCGCCGCCGCCGCCGCCGCCGCCGCCATCTCCGGGCTCTCCGTCATGCCCTCCGTCGACGCTCCCGTCCCTCCGGCGACTTGAAGCCGCAGCTCAGTCTCTTTGAAGGCGTCCACGTACGCATGTCGACGAAAACCCAATCTTTTTTGTCCACGAGGTATTGTAGGGGGGGGTGGTGGTACATCACCATGGTTGGCAAGCGTGGGGGTGACGTGCCGTGGTAGTTGCGGAATAGAGTCGGGACGTTGCCACCCGCGCACCGCTGCTACATAGTAGCGAGGCCATTAGTCTCTCTCTCTCTATATATATATACCCGAGAAGGTTTGGACGACGGGGCGAACGCATGCGGGTCTCACACACTCCCCTGTTGGTCTGTTGGTGCGCTTGGCCTCTCTAGCACACCGTTTCCTCCTTTTTCAAAAGTTCAGCACCTCTGGTGAGCAGAACGAGGATGACGGCACCTGTGCCCCATGGGAATTACTGCACTTTTGTAGTTCTGCATGACCTTCTAATTCCTTCTCTGTCTCTCACTTCTCAAACAGTGCGCGGGACGCCACGTTTGCGTCACCAATCTTGCAGTAGAACGTCGTCGCACCAAGGTTGTCCAAGGCTCATGTGCGCGCAAAAGCAACCAACGGCAACCAAACGAAACACACGCAAGGGCGAGACCGTTTGGGGAGTCATGGGGAAGAGAGGTTGTGGAGGCCGAAAAAGATTTCAACAAGAGGACAGCAGCAGCAACACAGGCCAAAAACAACAAAGACAACCTAAACGGCAGCACCAGGAACATCGGCCAACAACAGCAAGAACAGCATCCATCCCCAGCAGCAGCAGCGACAGCAGCAGTACGCAGCCGGAGCAGCAGAAGAAGCCGGAGCCGGAGCCATCGCAGCAGTGGGAGCCGCCGCAGCAGCAGCAACAACAACACAAGCCCAGAACTACAACACCTCTACGTTATCGGTTCGGCGACACGCGGGACATTAGCGTACCGACCGCAAAATCGCATAGACCAGCCCAAAACGATTGTGAAAATATCCGATAGGTCATCCGTTTAGCAGCATGTTGACAGAAGCAGCAGCGCTTACCATAGCGCATGAGCATCAGTACTGCCTCCTTGGCGAGCCCTCTTCTTCGAAGACCCTCCTCGGCGATCATCACTTCCACCTGGTTGCGGGAGAATCGAGAAGATTGGCCCCGCATTCGCCAAAACGTCCGAACGAAGAGGGAGAAAGAGTTGGATTGGGTTCTTCCGCCATCATGTTTGGCAATCGACGAAAACACAGTACCATGAAAGTTGGTCCTGAGTAAAAACCTTAGGCAATGCCAGCAGCAGTTATCGCGACCAAATAGCAGGGGTCCGCGGCAAGGCCCAACCCTAGACTCTTTGTGCCAAGCGCATCCCCAAGTTTTCCATTCGGGGAGAGATCAAGGACAAAAAACCGTCCTTCTTGCTCTCATTGGGACAAAGCAGCCGATGCACCGCACGATAACATCCAACCGACGAAAACATGTCCATGGATCTCATCACAGTAGCACCATAACCGCAGGAACCGTATCCTGCAATGTCCTTCAATGCTGATCGGGCGCGGCGCCTACCTCGCTATTGAGCGATCTGACATCACTGGGAACCAAGCCGATTCGTCCACACACACCTCGCACATGCCAGGGTCTTCGTAGTCGTTAAAGAACAGATTTACATCCCCGGCCATCACCGCGGATTCTCCGGTATCCTTTTCCTCGCCCTCTCCCCCCCAACCGCCACTGAGGGCCAGGACAATGAAGGTGCACTTCTTGGGGTCTTCTTTCCACGAGAGCTGCATGGCGTACTCTTCCGATAGAGAGAGGGGTTCCGATGCCGTCATCTCTGCACGTGATGTTTGAAGGATCATTATACGTTGAGAACCAGAACCTTGTGGAATGAGCAAAACTTGCCCGGGATATCAACGTGGGCGCCACACTTTTATACGAAAATAGGCATCATACTTTGGCTGCAGCTGTAGCAATTTCGTCGCAATCAACATACAAACGGCCATGTAGTGCCTCCAATGCCAGCCTGACCTTCTTCATGGCATCTATTCACGCACAAAGTGGTATAGCAATGGCTGATACGGCCATTTCCAGTGCATTGATACCTCTTATCCAAGGGTCTTGCATCCAGCCATGGTAGGTAGGAACATGCTCCCGTCGGTAGGGCACGAGCTGCACTCCCTTTCCCTTCTGCTTGTCCACGGGAGCAACGACAATCACGGTGGGTTTTGGTCAGTTTTTTCGCGTGTGCTCCACGACATATGTAGCAGTATCGGCGAACTACCGCATGCATGCGGCTGGAGGTAAACGTTGCAGCAACGCAGAACAGGACACTCTGGGAAAGGGGTTCGTTAAGCCCCGCGGGGAGCGTTTCTCTATGCTGACGCTTGTCCTATCCGGTATTCGTGAACATTTCTTGGGAAAAGAGCAGCATTGCCATGAGCTCGGAGGGTATCTCCCTGTACATAGTCCATCTACCATTATTTACTCGCCTCTCTATCTTTCCGTCGCTCTCTGCCTCTCTTGTTCCCCCCCCCCCCCCCCCC
>CACKRE030000041.1:50445-73646 GCA_902602495.3 Ectocarpus sp. CCAP 1310/34 | reverse complement strand
CACGTTAGATACCCGGCCGTGATGTGCCTACCTTGTCAGGATGTAGTCAAGGCGCTTGCAATCGTTTCCCGACACACCGTTGTATGTGTGCAATATTCCGCTGTTGCGTGTCTCGAAGAACGTGTTCGTGAGAGCTAGCCTGTTTTCCGTTGCAAATTTCAACAGCAGTAGTAGCATGCCATTGTCGTTGAGCTCATCACGCCCGTACATTCCTAATACCCTCCCGTCCCCTCCGTCCGACCTATCTCCCGTCCGCGCGTTGGCGTCCAGTAGCACATACACACATTTTTTGGAAGGGATCCTCGGTACGAGACTGTAAATTTTTCCCCAGAACACTCGCTTACTGTCGGCGGTTGAAGGTTCGGTTGGAGCATACGCGGCTACGAAGTTGACCGCTCCACGGTGGCCTGCCAACAGAAACCTCATGGCCATAAGGCGTTCGTCGATAAACTTCGTAGTGAACGTGGATGTCTTGCACAGTGACTCTTTGACGGCTATCCCCACACCATGGACTCCACCAGTCTCCGTGCCACAGTAGAACACCCGGAAACCCGCTGCTGCAAATTTCGTTCGACCTGCCCTCCCTGTCTCGTGCATTCCTACCACCGATACGTCTCGTCTCGCTGCCTCGTGTAGAACGCTGTAAGCTCGCCCGTATCCATTGGCCCCGTTTACAGCCAAAGTTCGCACATTCCAGGTTGCTACCCTAAGAAGTTGACCCTGCTGTCTCTTTCGCGCGGCGCGCGCTGCTCTCTTAGCTAGCCTACGCGCCGCCCGACCCCTCCTTTTCCTCCATCTTCCCCTCTTTTTTTGTGTTTTTTTTACTATTTTCTTGCGAACACTCGGGCTAACGTGATATTTACCCCGGTTCTTGCCTTGTTTCCCATAGAGTTGTCCTCTTGTCCCGGAGCGGTGTGACCCTCCATCTCTGGACTGTCTCCTTTCCGCTCTCTGGGGCATACCCCCACGACGTGCGGCCACTCCGCCATCCTCACCGTGCTCTCTGCTGCTGCATAGCCCCGGTTGATCGATAATTCGGGTGGCTCAGTTGTGTGTGATGGGAGCATAGACTAGAGCAGCTCGGCCATGACGGGCCGTTGGGGTAGGTAAAGTCGTACCGACGTGCTGGAAAACGTTTTGTATCCGTGTTGTATCCGTGTTGTATACATCGGGGGCGTGCTTGAGCTCGTCATTCCANACAATCAAAACCAAGAAAACGAAAATACAAAATCCCAACACCAAAACAATACGTCCGAAAATAATCAATCGCATACCGACTCTTCTTCCAAATCACCAACAAAAAAGTCCCAAACACTAACTCTCCAAAACACTACCATCTCCACTTGACTCTCTCCATCTCTTGTTCAAACCCGTACAAAACCTCTCTCTTTCACTCCGCGGCAAAACACGATTTGATCCCAAAACACTTCTTTCACTGCAAATTCATCACAAAGCATCTGTGCAACGCAAAAGATTCCTTGCTGATGATAGCCTTCGTCATAAATCTGCATGTTTTCAAGTTTTACAACTTCGTTGCCAAGCGACGAAAACCCAACCCCGATGGTAACCACCGGGGGGGAGGGAGTTGTACTCCGGGGGGGAGGGAGGGGTGTGGTACGTGTCGCACGAATGGTGGTGCGTAGCAGCGTCTGTGTGTTGTTGGTGTCATGTGCCCCTCTCCGCGGAAAGAGAGAGAGAGAGGCCGCTGCTGCTGCTGCTGCTGCTGCTGCAACCAAATAATCCATCTCTCCTCTCGCTCCATCGCCGATAGCTAGCAGCAGCAGTGTATGGTGCACCCTTCTCCCGCCGTCTCGCCCTCGCTCTTGTCTGTGTCTCCCTCTCCCTGTTTGTCCATGTCTGACTCTGTGTGTGTGGTGTGTGGTGTGCGAGGCTATCTGTCTTGGTTCAAAATCAAACGACGCCTCTTATCGGTGTTGTTGCAAGGGGCCAGAAACTTCCCTGCTTCAAGTTAGGTACCGACGCTTGACTATCTCGACGCACCGAGCACGGATCGAAAAGGTAGCAGTTGGGGCAGCTCGGGCAAAATATTACTTGTTGTGAACACGTCTTTGAATACAATTTGGTGCCGAGATGGTGAAATGGGCTGCAATCTGCTGGGTACTATATCGAGGCTGGCCACAGACAGACAGACAGACAGACAGACGTACTTGAGCCCGTTTTGCCCTCCCCCTCTAAACAGCTTTTTTTTTGCAAAACAAAAAGCGTATCCCTAAACGGGCCACACTTTTCGCAAAAAAAAAACTATTATTATTATGCATGTGCCGATGTAGGTGACATGATGTCTCACGCCCCCTTCATCAATATTTATACTAGCGGTAGGTCGTGACAAGAGGTTTTGATGCCGCTATATATAGAGGGCAGTGCCGTTATTCCTAATAGGGATTGCACTGAGAAATTCATTTGTGCCAAGCGATTTCGGTGCCGCTACGGGGCATTCCGCTATTTGTTGAGGGTGGTACCGTTATCATCCAGGACCGCCGACTGAAGTAAGATAGTCCACAAAGACGAGGATGCCAAACGATGTTTTTGTTTATTTCGGCAAGCTATCGGCCGTGCTCGGTGAGCGAGCGTGTCGCTGTGTGCGCTCTCTCGACTTTACTAACCGCTAAAAACTTGAAAGCTTCAGACAGGCAACGCTACGATACTAGTCGAGTTGGTATCACAATACAACACAAAACAGTGTCGCTTGAACCGCCTACCCGAAAACTGGTGCCAAGTGATTGATCCCCAGCACCAATCGGCCGGCTGCGAAGGTGAGCATACAACAGAAAAAATATCGAACATACCAGATGATATAATAAAATGGTTAACACTGTACCCATCATGACTCTACCGTTATCTAAGTCTACATGTATGTGTCAAATCATCTACACTCCCCGACCAAGCCCAGTTCTGTCGATGTGACCGCGACGTATCGAACGTGGGAAGACCCACAGCTATTAATACGCATAGCAACCTCAAGGAACGGCAACCGTTGATCGGTGTTGTATCGTTTCGCGCATCCTCAGTGCGGCGTACTTCCCCGGCGGTCTTGACGTCCCCGTGACGCGTATCGATCAAACAACACAGGAGCACTACAGAGCATGGACTGCATTCCAGGCAACACCGCAGATATTGGGCAACTCTATTGTTGTTCATGCCACAACAGTGGTTGCCCCATTGCGCTTCAGAGGCGGGTCAGCCGTGGGCTAACCTATCGTAAAGGGTCGCGCCTGTCTGTGGCGTGCGATCGGGTGTCAGGAAAACTACCGTCAAGTGCTCTCTCTATCCAACCTTGACGCACGCCTCTCCTCCCTGGCCATGGCGGCCACACGGACCAAGCGTGCCAGAGAGCATCCGCATACCGCAAAAGACCGCGCGTCGCTGCTGCAACCTTCGCCAGTCTCCCCGAAACACATAAGGGACTTACTGTCCCGACGTAGTCGGCAGCGACGCAAAAGACATCGACAACTATAACAATATCATCAAATAACTTTGTCTACTGGATTTTCCTTCACTCGGGGAAGCATGGCAGGCGGATGACGACGGCGGTGATATCGTCGCGATAGTCCCCCTCCACCTCCCGCCACTTGGTCGCCGCGGCCTCAATGAGGTCTTGCGTCGCCTTTGTGCAGTGTGTCCGGACGAGACGCAAAAGGGGGTCTGCAACTTATGCAATCGAAAATCACAGCGTCGCTCGTCTGAAAAGCCCCTACGAACTGCAAAGTACATGGAACGGGTTCCCGCCGAGTAATACTCTTCTTCGTGATGTTGGAAACCAAACACGGAAGCGACGAATGTTGTGTCTGTAGCGCCTCTTACAGCCTGCAACCTAGCAGCGCGGGGTATCAGTTGGTGGAGTCCGGCATCGAAAAGCGCAATCGCCTTCAACAGAATAAGTTCGTGTCGACTTTGTACATCCACCACTTGTGCCACACTGCCGTGTCCTTATTCCGAGATGCTCCCCTGACCGACAAATTAATACGTTCAGGCTTTCACCCTCGTGGCTTCCCTCTGCTGGCGCGTGTATCCTCATCGGTCTCCTCCCCAAAGGGACAGGTAGCAGCGTCACGCGCGGTTCTCACCTTCATGGTCCCCTCCTCCAAACTGGTGTTGACGATGTCGATGGCCTCCTGGCTCTTTACGAACTCCCACACGCCGTCCGAAGCCAGCACGATAAACTTGTCCCCAGCCTGTACATGTGTCCGTTTGGTTTTAAGAGAACGTGAGCTATCCATGTTCTCAATCAAGTGTTCAAGGAGCCTACGTCTTGCTTTCAAGGTACAACGTTTGCGTCGGTCCTGGCTCTGGCGGCGGTCTGCCCAGGTGTAGAGCCAGTGTAAACTGACCAACGGCAGCAAGACAAAAGACGACGCACGACGTCCGTAGGTTGATTCCAATCTTATATACAAAATATTGTTGATGACCGTTGAAAGTCTCTCCATAACTCTCGGGTGGACTCACGTCGCTTCGGGGCAACAATTTACCTTCAAAACCCCGCAACTGAATACTACCTCATAGCCTTCCCCTCTTAAGGTCGCCAGAAAGCAACAACACAGTTTACGGCTGAATGCAACATTATTGTCTCGGGAGAGCCAGAACACGTTGGTCCAACGCAGAAAACGCTGGAGAGGACCGAAACCACTCTGCAGACGATGGTAGTAGAAAAATCGTGCCGACGAGATTCCCCACGGCTCTGTTGTTGCCGTAACCCTGTCTCACCGCGATGGTGTGCGTCGTCACCTCCGGCTCCGCCACCACCCCAATAGACTTCACCGCGTGGTCTCCGATGGAGCGCGCCATGGCCAGCCCTATCTGAGTCATGGCAGCGTCGAGCCATACCCTCGAGCTGAGCCCTGGCTCGGGAGGGGGGCTGACAAACCCTCCTGCGGCTTCAATGCGAGCCTAACAACGAAGAAGGAGAACAAAGCAAGGGGAGAGGAGACGTAATGTGAAGGGGGCGTTGGCAGAGGAGACGTGATCCTGGAGAGCCATGCCATGGGGTAGCACATCATGGCCCAGAATCTCCTCGGACTCCGGATTCTTCAGATGAGGAACCAGCCTAACTTTTTCAACCCTTACTTCCGAACTATGATTTCAACTGTGGTAGGCTACATCCATAACCCATTAGAGTACTTGTCGCGTGCCTACGGCAGAATATTGTACCACATACGTGTGAGTCAGATGTATCTACGATGGCAGGGATACCCATATAGCTCGGATGAGTCAAGTTCACTTCCCGGCGTTTATTTGGTCCTTCTGTCGGGGGAGCTTTTCTTTTGCTTTGCGTCGTACTTCGAGGAGTGCATTTTCGGAAAGCGCAAGAAGAGTTGTGATGAAAATTTGAACGGGGCAGGATAGGTCCATGGTGGTCAAATCAAAACAGAGTTAACTGTACTTGGCTGCGGCTGCGGAGGGTGGGCAATGTGCCCAATTGGGGCTTCGCCAAGACGCGTTCAGTAAGAATCACCTGCTCCTTCGGGGAGTTCGGGTTCTGGTCCACGCTTAGATCGACCGCCTTCAGCTCAGCCCCGTCCTCATGAGCGAGCACGGCGCGGCTATCCCCCGCGTTGGCGATCCACAGTTTGTTCTCCCGCATGAGCACCGACACCGCCGTGGTTCCCGAGAAAGTCGCCTCTTCCCCCTGACGTCGCCAGGTGTCGTGGGAAAACCCGTTAGTTAGTGTCGGTTTGCGCTGGGTCAAATCGTATGTCTCCTTCGGAGGATCGAGAAAAGAAAAAGCGAGCAATCTCCTCCGCGCTCTCTCTGTTTGCCGCACCTAGTCGCCAACTCTTCTCTCTATGGAAACGGACCCCCTGGCGTTCCCGGGCCCGTTCCGTTACATTCCATGGTTCGCTTGACTCACCTTCGACGCGGCGAGCGACTCGTCGACCTGAACGTAAGACTCCATGAGAGCCTTGGCGGGGTCGTCCAACAGAGAGGGGTGCGCCGCCAAGCACGCCTGCAGCTCGTGCATCACAAAGTTGGACACCACATCCCCGTGCTCCCCGTGTCCTGTCGTTGACGCCGAACACAACGGCGGCAGGCACTTAGCGCACAGACCACCGTCCTGTTTACGGTCTTGAACCTTCAAACATGTTTTTTCGAGAGAAAACTCAGTGCTCAAGCCCAGCTTTGTCGCACACCCGCGAACCCCCCTCCCGTGAACACGCACAAGAGTCGACTTCAGGTTTCGCGGAGCCTTCCTCCCTTCCCCCTCCCTCGAATGCGAGAACTCGCCCATGCACGGGACAACGTCGCCTCGGAAAAGCATGCTGCCCCTTTCTTTATCTCACCGTCGAACACCGAGAAGAGCGCGTGCTTGGGGTCCTCGTTGAACGGGTACACCACGCAACCCCTGTCCTGGTTGATCTTGGCAGTCACGCCGTCGTCGTCGTCCCGACCGGTACTGTAGCTGGGCTCCACGCCGTGGCACGAGTACGTACCCACCTGCATGATTTTACGGGGTCACTGTCGGGGTTCAAAACGATGGTCGCGTGGCGACAGTATTGACACAAGGTGTGCGCATTGAATACTGCCACAACCCGAACCAATAGCCAGGCCCCACACCGTCCTCGAACTCGCGCCTACTTACGAGTGCTGTGGAAGGGACAAGTCGGCACAGGCCCGTGTAGTGACAACCTTGTTGGACTCGACAATACCTCTAGATCATTCTTGTTTTTAAGTGACAGCAGGAGATGGGCTTTGGGTCGCGAGAAACGAGCACACCCTACCTCGGGATTACCGTGTGCCTGCCGTTGGGGTGTCAGTGACATGCGATAGAATAATGTAGGCACATACCGCTATGCCGAAGGCACAGAATAAGGCTACACGGGTGGAACGCTCTCCAAGGGTGCTCTTAGACATTCCCAAAAACGAAGGCATCGCACGAGTATCGAAATAAAGGTCGTTGTCGTCGCTGCAGTCAATTCCGCCATCGTCGGATCAAATTTACACCGGCACCCTTCCTGCATCTTCCACCTTAGTCACGTTGCTTTGAGTACGATCAACGTCAGGTGGTCGCCGGCTATTGCCACCCTCCTTACCTGCTGCAACCACCTCCCCCCCCCTGCGCGCGAGCGCCGTAAAGGTTTGAATATTGATCGCGTCACTACACAGTCTAACCTTGGCGTCTGGAAACGGCAAGGGAACCGTGTCCGGTGCCGCGCCGATCTCCTGGCTGGTGTACATGGCTATGGAGTTCTGACGACGTGACTCCGCGACGGCAACCTTTGGTGCCGCCTGTGTGGACGTAACCGAAAGTCGGCGTTTCCTGCGAGGAGGGGGTCGTTGGTTGTGGGGGGGAAGCGGCAGCTGCCAATGTCGAAAGTGGAGAAAGCACAACTGCCCGTGCGTATTGCTTGCGCACAAGGGAGACTAAGGGGTAGTCTAGTATTGTTGTGTTGCCGTTGCTACGCTTGGACACCATGGCACGACAGTCGCGGGTACACTTCCAGCGGCGCTGCATCGCTACTACGTTGGGCCGTACCTTCTTCAGTCCTACTAAAGGGAAAAAGTGTGCGCGTACCACTGACCCAGAGCTACCGGCAAACGGGCAATGGATGTTTCACAGGAAACATGCCATGTCCTGTGCTGCTGTGCTTGTCATGTTTTACTGATGCCTTCGACGTTTCCCACAAAAGCCTGCAGAATTCCAAGGATTGGGGTACACACGTGTCAAGACGCCGTGCTTCCTTCGCGTTTGGTAGTCCTTGTCAAGTGCATAGGTGGGCTGCAGCAGGAAGGCAGCAGAAGTTCGGGGTGACCAGTACTAGCATCAAGTGGCATTGCACCAAGTGGGACGATGTCACGATACTCGAACCCAGTACAAGTTCTGCTCGTTGTTTATCGTTGCTGTTGGTTGTCGCTGTTTGCTGTCGTTTGTTTTCATTACAGTAGAACGATCATCCTTGCCTCCAACCGATACACTTGCACAGCTTGGCTGATGATCCTCAACACAGAGAACCTAACCTTGTAATACCAAGCTGTCCCAAATACAGCGAACTCTAAATATGAGACCATTCCCCATTCAACGGCTGAAGGGAATCGGCGCTAACTCCACGTCATCCTGTCAGGCTCCTCGGCGGCCAAACTGCACGTAATCAGGCATCAGACCCGGGAGCAAGACACTCTTGAGGGCATTCTTATCAGCATCTTTATCGTACGCTAGGGCGGTTTGCTTCCCTCCATTCGTACACACAGTTCATCGAGCCCGAGGCCTCTGTTGCGATCGAGACCTCTCCGCGCACCGGAGAACACATTTTTCCCACGTGGTTTGAATACAACAGCGAGTACTCCATAATCACTACGAGGATTTTGAGACTCCATGTCCTCTCGAGATTTTCATTTTGACGCGTGTCGATGTTGCCCGGCTTCGATGGACACCCGGATCTAACCGTCGCTCCAGACAGGCGCTTGTGGGTACAGACTTTCCCAGAAAGCAAAGGGTCCATCAAAAACTGTAGGTTGGAAATATTTGATAAATGTATAAGGCCACAACAGTCGTCATCGTTGTTGGCGTCGGTGTTTGTTGTTGATGTTGTGGTGGTGGTCGTCATGTTTCCGCATGACGCCACCATGCCCATCCATCCAACTATAATCGTACCAACTTAAGTCTGTCCGTGCTTGGTGAGGCACCGCTGTCGTGGTCGCCTCACGCGCTATTCGCCCACACCACCCCTCTGTCGGGGATGGCTGCACTGCACTCGCAATCCCGTCCCATACCCGATCGCGATTCACGAATAGAATAGACCGGGATTTCGCTTCGGCTAATCCCGCTGTGGCACACATCCGCGGAAGGCCCATGCCAACATGCTCACGCGTCGAACTACGATACGCTTTCGATTTATCAAAGTGTTGGTGACTTTGAGTCTTTCAACCTTGCGTGTTTTCAGATGGGCCAGGGGGTCGTTGGATTTCACATGATTGGCATATTACATGACTGCTCGCCTTCGGATTGCTGTGCTCGCACTAGATTGCATCGGGTCTTCGCACGCTGAACATTTGCCTCTAAAACCAATTAGCGAGTGTGTTGCAGTATTGCAACTGTCATGACACATGTGACCGGGTCGAAGCTGAAATGTCAATCAAGAGTGTCTCATTCCCCCCCTCTACAACAGCACTCCTCACCTGAACTCCGATGTCTTGCCACCGGCCACAGGTTCTGCTCCGGCACCGCCAAACTTCTCCGAGAACGCTGCCGCCGTCGCCGCAATTTCCTTATCGGATGAATCGTCGCCATTTTTCTGATTCCACAAAAAAAGAAAATAGCCCGTGGCCGAGGCAAGTCAATGAGAGAAGCGCCGAGGGATACAGCGTGCGGGGTTAGTGCTCCCAGAGCAGGAGGGGCGCGGAGGCTTCGGCAACGACTTCAGCAAGAGGCCACGCTACCGCTGGTGCTGGCGTTGTTGCTGGTGCTGTTGCTGATATTGTGGATGATGTCGTGGCCGTCGTTGCCGTTATTGCAATGGTCGCCTCTGTGAATAAAACCCAAAAAATATTTGCTTATTGTACTTGTATTAACCACGGAAGCACCGTTTCGCAGTGTGTTGTGTACTTGGTTTGCCAGCGCTTGAGGAATGGGATAGCAGCAGCTGGGGGGGTCGGCGACAACCAGGTTAAGTCATCTGTCGCGAGGCTATATATCTGAAGGAAAGGCACGGGGCACGTTCATTTTTTCGACTTCCCGATGTCCGATAGATATATCGGAACACTCCTTATGTACGGCATCACGAAGTTGCCTGTGCGTGGCGACTACTGGCGTAGAGAGGTGGTCTCCCACGATAGAGGACTAGTTCCACCTGTCGCTCTGGACAGCAAGATCATGAAGCGATGGGTTTTTCTCCTCGAAACCTCTGCCATATCCCAACCTTCGTCCCGCTGTGCCATACGGTGGTAAACAGAGCTGCCGCGCGAATTCTGGACAAAATGAACCCCAGACTTGCGGACTTAGACAATTTATCGTGAGACTTTGAGCCTATAATACCCAGCGATGTCGGCCGTTCAACATCTTTGCCCTTTTGGGCATTTGGTTGTTTTGACTACCTATAAAGTGTGTGATGGCCCCTTGTTCTTCGTGGTTCTCACGCTTTTCGATACAGCATGAACTGTTTTGGGGATGACAACGTTTGGTGAAAGTGCAAGAACAACGAGCGCGCTGCCAGCACCCTTTCCTTCGATGGTGTGTACAGAAATACCACGAGACCGCGCCACGTACCTCCGCTTCCGCTAGCTCCTTGATCTTGGTTGTATAGCTTTGCTTGAGAGAGTTCATTATGCTCTTGTCGTCCGAGCCTTCCCCTGCCGCCTTCGCGACGTACTCTGCCTGTAACCGACAGAGAATATGCGATTAGTGCCTTCATGTCAATGGGTATAGTCTACCCTTGACGAACCTAGTTGGTGTCTCATCGACGACTTGCGTGTTTCAGCAGCTTCGGATCAATCGTTCGGAGCGCTCTGAAAAAAACATGACTGCAAGCAAGGAGACTCAACGCTGTTTCGAGATTTCGCCCCCATCTTTCGCGGCGGAGCTCCCTTTCTTGCATACGTTTCGACAGAAACGTTGAATTGAAGGACGACCGCCCGCATGAGGCAGACCCTAAGGACGCGTAGTAGATATAAAGGTACTTGGCTACCAGGTACTCTCTCTCCCACGTCGATGCATGGCATTTCATTGACGTTTCATGGGCGTCCCACACGTTTCCCATGGGCCGTCCCACGCTACCCTTAAGACGTCCCAACCGTCTCATGGGACGCCCACGGGCCGCGTGGGATGGCGAGGAACGGCCCATGGGCCGACTTTGGGTTAGGGGTTTGGGTTAGGTTGGTGTGGGACGGACGGCCTATTGGACCCTTGGGACGGCGTGAGATGGCCCATGGGACCCGTGGGACGCCCGGGACGTCCCACGTGAACTCCTTACTACTTTAGACAGGCACCCGGGGGTATGCAAGCCATAGTCTTACTACTGCTGTTGTAGTTCGTCGCTTTGAATGTTGTCTGAGTCTCTTCTTCACCGTAGCAACCGCGGAGTACGTGCTTGGTGGGTGGCACATATACCGCAAATGACGAGATTCGCTGGCGTCCATTCTTGGTGGCGGTTTGTGTTTTTGTATCGGCCGTGTCTGATATTCGCATGGAGTACTCCACGCTCGCAGAAGAACTACCGTACAATCTGCATCCAACAAATAAATACCTCTTAGAATAACACATGAGTTTCGCAATCATCCGCTCTTTTTTTGCCGTGGATTCATGACTCTTTTCTTAGAGATGGATTCGTTGGGTTTAGATCTAGATATATTTCGAAAATAACAAAATAATACTTCAGTACTGCTGTAGATATGCGAGTTTGGGTTTGTTTCATTCATCACATACCTGAAGATGTGTAAACAGTGCAGCCTTTTCCGCGTCAGACAGTGCCGGATCTACCCCCCCCGGAATCGATGCCCCTGCCCCCATGACTGCTAGGCCCGAGGTAGGTGCCCCGCTGAGTCAGTGTGGGCTGTCGAGGACGCGTCGGGGTCGATGGGTATCGTCAGATATGGGTAGGATGTGTGACGACGATAGAGCCGGCTGGGTGCCTGGGTGCGTCACGACTCCGCTGCTCACCCGACCGGCCCGGAAAAGACAAAAAATATCCAGTGTGTCACGTGTGCGGAAGTGTGGTGCAGCTATTTGTCAACTACCCTCTGATGATTTAGGCACACGGCAATTCACACATTCGCACAGCCCCAAGAATATGGTGCAGTGGCACGATGCTTACCCCGCGCGCGGGTGTTTGGTCGATGGGAGAGTATTTCGCCGCCGTTACACTGGAGGTGCCTGATCGCCGACGGCTCGAGAGCAGCCAATCAATCCTTCTCATCAATATTTCGATACTGGTCCGGGTACATCGCACTGCCCGATAGTCGCGAATGCGGCTAAAAAGGGACAAGTTGAGAGGGGCATGTACCAGTAGGCCTGCCAGCACAGCAGTAACAAGTAGATCTTCGATGAACCGACGAAGTATGCCGTCTGCTGCTGGGCTGATGTGTTTCGACAGCAGGAGTTCCCATGTTGTCTCTCCCAGGCTTTTCGCACGCGCACAATTACATTATAGGCTGCACATTTTCCATTCCAACAACGCGTGTTTGCGTTTGTCAGCCGGTTGGCGCGGTTATGATGTCAGCATGTCACCTACATACACGTACCTTGGTGCCACCGCTGCCGATCAGCAGCGGAAGACTATTCAAGTTGCTGATGACAGCAAACATGCACCAAACAGCGAAACCCCTCCCCAGTTGCACCGCGCCACGAACAACGCCGTTCATCCGTTCATCCGTCCGTTCATCATTCGTGACAGCGTGACAGCCCTAAACGCTAGCTACGGAGAGGGTAGCTCCGCTTGGCTCTGGGAAAAGTAAGGCTGAAGGTGCATAGTGCAGCGAAAAGAGAAAAGCTCTTGTTGCTACGGTGCCCTCCGAGAGTCAACGACACACAAGGTGAGCGCACCTGCGCTTCTTCTTTATCTTCCTCTGTGACAAAAATCCCAGAGATGGCGGACGGACAGGCGGTGCTTGTTGCCACTCTGTGTGATGGCTGGTGCCTGCTTTCCCGTTCTTCCACAGCTAGCGGTTCGCTCGCCAACAGCATGGCCACATGTGCACACCAAACCACAAGTTGTGTGGCCTACCACACTTTTTCTTGTCAAGACCTCAGCAGCAGGAAACCCGGCCGTGTGTTGCTGCTTTTCTTCGCAAAAGAGACCAAGTAGAGCCAATCATCACCTTTCGGTAGCAGTCCTTCCGGCAGGTGGTCTCATGCGGTCGGAATGCTAATTCTTCTATGCATAGTCTGGGCAGAGTGAAGTGTTCAAGATGAAGGGAGGGAAGTAGTAGGCCGCCGGCGCCCCTCTGGTTCAAGGTTGTGATTATCTTTCGCCTACCAATATCGATGCCGATCTACCTACACACCTGTCATGTTTCTCTCGGGTGGTGTCGATGCGAAGCAGCAGACGCGGCATGATGAAAAATTGGGGGACGATACACGCCAATTTTTTAAAATGTGGCTCGCAAAATGTGGCTCACAGGGGCGCACATCAACCACAATTTTCTTCAGGTTCTTGTTGTGGCTTTGTGACGTTGGCACGAACAGAGGGACACGCGGTGCTTGTTACATGGCAGAACAGACCTCAGTGAGATAGACTCTCCTTGTTGGATTACATAGGTGTATACCTGCGGTGGGTATCGCTCCCGTGGTAATAACCTCGCCTTTCTGGCTTTTGGGGACAAGGTTAAAGGGTTCGCATCTCGGCGACTTGGATCTTGTTATATTTTGTTCTCCCATCTTGCATCATCCCTACTTTTTCGTAGCATAGACTACATAGCATGCGACAGGCGATGAGCAATGAAAGGCTGAGCCCTTCTCGCGATAGTCTACGCATATGCAAACGAATGAAGGGAAGCGCTGCAGCAGGGAAAAGGTCTACACGGCAACAACGCCCTCCGGTGTGGTTTACTTGCTCCGAAAACGCCGAGAGCTACAATTTGCATGCCTGCACATGACACACATCATGGGTGACAAGTACGGCTGTGATGTTTCATCTCTCCGCAAGAAGAACGGGTGTACCTTATTATTCCTTTTATCTACAGCAGTAGTTGCCTTGCCGCAAGAGGAACGCTGAGTGTTCGGTGTTGTTGTGTATTTTCTCCTTTTGCAAGGATTGTAGGTGCGGAGACCGCTGTGGACATTGCTGGCGTCCGATCTCTTCCTGGGCCCTGCTGCCCCTCCTGTCCCGTCGAGGGGACCTTACCCTTCCGACACAAGAAACGTACAGTACTTGGAAAATTTGTTACCAATTTCCTTGACCCTTATCTATTACCCTAACCCTTAAAGCGAAGAACCAAGACCAAAATAAGAACCAAAACTCAAAGTACCGACAACAACTATGACCCCTAAACCACCAGCTAATGCAACTAACCAAAGTGGTACTCTTCCTGTTCCTGCCATAATATTTTTTTGCTCCGATATTTTTCCTCAAATCTTGTAAAAACATTATCTAACAATGAAAACTTTCTTTAATTAATAAAGTACGTAACTAGAGAAAGGCACTGCTAATACAAAGAATAATAATACACCCCAGTATAAAGATGTACGACTTATTTCAACTTCTTGCTGATTAGGATTTGGACCTGTCATTGATTAATCTCCTATCGTTGAATAAATTGCATTGATGTATTTGCGCCTGAAAAGAATATCGTTGGAACGGCTACACCATCAAGAGCAAGCCACGAAACCAAAAAATAGGGTAAGCTATAGGTTGATTTGTGTTTCTAGTCATATTTTTCCTACTTAATATATATATATATTATTTTTTCATTTTTTCCTATAACTTATGTTTATTAGAACTGCTAAATTGAATATCATAAATAAGAGTATGGATAGAGACGGATATGTAATGCTGTCTCTATTGCTATTTGCATTTAAAGAAAAAAAAGGTACCAGTACATGTTAGAGTTGTACTGCTGTAGATACCGAAGGCAACATAGGGCGTAGCTCAAAATAATGGCCAGTTTTCAAGGTTTCGTTACTCGATGAAGATGGTTAACAAGTTGTTAACCAACTCAACGAGACGGTTCCGACGCCACCATTTCGCCACTCTTCGGTGCTATGGGTGAATGTTGGATGTTGATTGAATAAATATCTCGATTTGTGTGAATGCCACCTCAAACTGTCGTAGATTGTGACGTCAGATTACCTGTCGGAGATCTACCTTCGGGGTGTTACCGCAGATAGAGTCAGTGCAGGTTGATCCCCACCTGACACACACACTCACTCAACTCAACTATCCGTACATCAGCCTCTTCACCAGAGGTTGAACCGGTGTGTATCCACACCACCCATCCCTAAGGAAACTTGCTCACACGCGAACCTGGAGACAACCGTCTCACATTTGACACGATAACGACCGCGAAGCGCCAAGTTTCAATCGGGGGGTTCCGTGGATTTTTTCCGGTCTATCGTATCGATATCGAGATATCGACAAGACGAAATTTCATTGATACCCAATATCGATTTTACGACAAGTCGATACGGCATATCGAATTGTTCGATACGATATCCAACACCGACCCATAGGGAGGTATGACAGCTTGTGTCACACCCTGTGCTACAAAATCGTGTTGGCGGTGTCTACCCGCAAAAATACTGCAGTCTGTTTATTGGTCAGTCGGATAGCGCTGTTGGTGCTCGTCGAAGAAAGACAGCAACACGGGGGTGATAGCAGATAGCAGTACTGCAGGGTGGTGCATCTGTTGTCGAGCGGGATCGCGGGGGGCAGCGTGGACGTAGTGACGTTGTAGTCAGTCCCGCGTTGTCTGACCTCCACACGCGTCACGCACATGAAACTTGCGCGATGTGAAAGCATGTTGTATCTATTCTACTCTACCTAATTAAACTAGGAAATTTCTTGCAGACTCCATCACGAAATTCCCGTGAAACTCAAGCCCTCCCACGTTTAACGCCTTGCCCAAAAAGTCTGAATCAATGCTGGTGTGCAAACGCCGACTCCGCGTGGAACACGGAAGCCTCCTTCCTACCAACCAGCTCTATAATAGCATGTGTCATTGCGGATTGGATTGTTCCTACAGAAGCTGAACAACCCCCCTGATGGTCCTCCAAACCCCGAATACATGGCAAGGCGACAACACGACAACACAACACGCACGCACATGTATCTTCGAGGGCGTTCCTTGTTCCCTCCTCCATGGCTGGCCACCTGTACAGCCCCCTTTTCCGGGGGGGGGCAGGGTTTCCAAAGGGGCATCAGGGGCGCACCTCAAGACATGGCCGCGGCAATGCTACAACAGCAGTGCTATCGTCAACACATGATAACGTCAACGTTGCTCCATTAGCAGCTGCTGCTTCGCTCACACTGGCACCGTCGTACCCACACCCGGCGATCGTCTCTCATTGTAATCGTCACATACGCCCCCCCACCTTCGTTGTATCACTAGGGCACACGTGAAGCCCCGGAAAAGGAGTCATTATGGCGCTTAGCTCGCTCCCTCGGTTCTTGATAGTCCTGGTCTTGGCGGCTGCCGCGATGATGCAGGCAGCGACAACGACAACGACATCCAGTGCCGTGGACGTGTGCACGAATAGCGGCCTTGCTTGTGCCGAGGTAAGGATTGCAACGGTCACCTTCCGGTCCATTTCTACCGCACGTGCGCTCCGTTTTCTGTTTCTTTTTCAGAACATGTCATGGCAACATGGTTCATAGTGACGTAGACCTGTTTACAGAGGTAGGCGTCGTGCTTCCGCGGAAGGTTTCTATCTCAGCGAACGTTCGATCAAGCTTTGCCTTGCTTTTCCGTGTTGTTCAAAGTCTAGCAGAGCAAAAGTGCTATTGTACTACGTTTCCTCACGCTCACGGCGCTGCTTCGAAGGCAACATCCCTGTGCGCTGATTTTCTCCACGGTCCCGTGTAAACTACATACACGTAAACGTTCCGATCGGCGTCGCCCGTGTTTTTGTGGAGCATATGCCTGCATCGAATCACACATTGGTGTACGCGGTTCAAAGAGCAACTGACGTTTTTTTTTCGTGGGTGTGTCCCCCCCCTCCCCCGAATCTCCTTGATGGGTACCCGCGGCGCTGCTTCCGGCAGGACACCGTGTGCTCTGCATGCAGGGAGACCGCGAGCTCGAATACGGACGGTTTCGAGCAGTGCATCGCCAACTACGTCTACTCAGCATCGATTTGCACCAACCAAGTGAGTGCCTCCCCTCGCCCCCCTGGTCCGGGGTGTCGGGACGTCGTTGGTGTGTACACGTGTTGATGCATGTTCTTGTTGAGCATCCAACCCACTGGCTTGGTGATGACCAACGGAACACGTGTGTTGTCAGTGTTTGCGGGCGATAATCCTATCTGTTGGTGGCTGTCGGCTTGCGATAGATTGTCGTTCGGCATACGCGGTAGTTACAGCAGGGTGGGGTGAGAGTGCCTTATCACCTTCGCCGCGTATTTTGTGGTCTGGCATTGGTCTCGACTAAATTCAGGTTCAGGCGCCGTTTTTCTTTTTTTTTGTTTGCTCATCGCGAGCCGATCGGCTTCCCACTTTGATGGGGTTCACGAGTTCTCATTATTTTCCTCGTCTCCCTCCGTCTGTCTCTCTCTGTCCCTGTATCTGTGTCTCTGTCTGTCTGTCTGTCTGTCTAATATCGCCCTCCTGTTTTCGTCTACCCGCCCAAACCGCCACCAGGCGGCCCAGGCGTGCTGTCAGGCCGAGGCATCATCCACCGACTGCCTCGCGAACGAGTTCTACGTGGCCTACTACGACTGTCGCCTCGTCAACGACGTAGTAGGGGAGGAGTGCACGGGACTGTCATGCGCAGCCGTGGGGACCCCGGGGCCGACTCCAGTGGGCGGCGTTGTCGACCCCACCATGTCGGCTACGGTCGTGGATGACGACCTTACGGTAACGGATGCCGACTGGGCGGCGCGAACGGTTCCTCTTGGCGTCAAGAACACCGCTGTCGCCGCTGTGTTTGCGACGGCCGGACTTTTGGTGGCTTTGCCTGGTGCCCTGGTCTAGTTGAGAGCGTGTGCTCACGCTTATTAGTAATTGCCCTTTCGCGTTGTGTGTGGGTACCCTCGTTGGTCGACTTGTCCTTTAAAAACTAAAAATTGGTGCCTTTTGACGCTATTTTATGTGTATGCCTCGTTGGTGTCATGCTTGAGTTTTCAGCCCCGATTCCTTTGTCTTAGCATCTACGGTAATTGTCTTTTGCGTTTTGTGTGGGCACCCTCGTTGTTCGACTTGTTGGGGAAAGAAAAGGAATTTCGGTGCCTTTGACGCTTTTTGTATGCCTCGTTGTGGTCGGTAGGGCGTCACAGCTAGGGCAACTAACTGTAGTGTACCACCAGATTGATTGAGAACAATCGCTTTTTTTTGTGTACAACGAGTCTTTCGTTCCGAAAGCATCAGCATTGGAGCAAGAGGCTCTTGCAGTCGCTTGGGCTGGTGTTGATTTTGTTTCGGCCGATCAACCGCGCCACTCTGAGGTTGATGATTTTGACGCCCGCGGTAGGTTTGAGAATCACTGCCGACGAGCCTTTCCCCCTACGCGTTGGCACGGCACAGACTGTACTCTCCTGGCACTTATACGGGTTTCACACTTACCTCGCGCATGCATAGGAGGGATGAACTTTGGGCAACGCTGGAGGGCCTGAGTGGCGGCTGATAGTGCCGAGCGTTGTGGGTGTGAGCGTATGCGCCTACCTTTAGGTGTTGAGTCTAACTGTTTACGTGCCTTTTGTGTGAGTATCTGTCTCCTCCTTATCGTGTTGAACAGCAGCGTGGTTCTTCACCCTCCCCTTTTGGGGAGGCTTTGGGTGCGGAGGATTGTAAAAGTAGATCGTGCGCCAAGTCGCGCATATGGCTTGGAAGATCGTAGGTGCTCCAGCAGCCAACGGGGGCTCAGAGTTGCTGCTGCTCTCTTTGTGTTAAGTGTCAAAAAATGTCCCTCGCTCCGCTTGATTCCAGTTATTCCATCCACTTTATTGTAGTCGCATGAACCCTAGTTGATAAAGTCCAAACTTTAGTAGTGCATTTTGTTGAGGGCATACACATGGTGAAGGTTGTGTGTGTGGCGGGGGGTTCGCCCCGTCCCCCCAGGAAAACGCTGACGGACGCCAGCACGTTCCTCTGAGAAGCAACGGCGAAGTCTCTGCTTGGTTGTAGTTTACCATCCGTGCGTCTTGTTGACGTGGTCAGTTCGTTGTGTACGTCTTTCAGACTAGGACTGTTGGTTTTGACATCCAGGATGACGCCTTTGTGGTCGAAGTGTATGTCATGTGTACGCGTCGTTTCATGGTTTCTGGCGGCGTACACGGCAGAAAGCAACGCACGGCCTGCGTGCCTGCCTGGGGGGTGGTGCAAACAGGAACGGCGTGCGAAATCGGGCTGTTCACTGTTCCTGTCCACCTACCGGTTGCTTCGAGGCACGGTCGCCTTTGACTTTGTCCTCTACCTGCCTGTACGCCGGAGGATCAGAATTAGACGAGATACATCCCTAGGTCTTGTAGGACATGGTATGCGTACCACGTTGTGTATCGCCCTACAAGGCACGTCTGTGGCTTCGGATCCCGAGAATGTTCGTGCTAAAACTCTGCGGCTTTAATTCGTGAGTATTTTTCGTTCGTGCAGACCTCTACGGCGTTGGTTGTGGGGCTTTCCTTGCTAGGCTAGACTTTGTTTTTGAATTTCAGCGCTCAATTCTGCTGCTTTGATTCTTGAGTACACTCGTGCTGGACTCTTTGCCTTTGATTCCGAGGAAAAGTTTGGTGCTGAATACGAACAGACGTACGCTTGCTGCATACAGTCTGAGCGGAGAGAAGAGGACCGTGCATGACATGCGCGGCAAATCATGCCGGCACCCTCGCTTCTGCAGGCATATTGCTGAGCGAACAAAAACCGCTCGCCAAGCCTGAGTTAGAAAGCCGAGAGTTCAACTACGAGGCGTCTGTCACGGGTATTCCGGGCAGGCAATCAGGCGAAAAAAAAAGACTCAAGACTTCCCTTACGAAGTCAGTGAAATCCCAAAATGCGGCGTGGCTTACTTCTTGCAACCTTGAAGACTGCCATCGCCCCTCTCCCCCCGCCCCTCGGCTTCTGAGAGTTAAAACAGTCCCCTCCTTGGTCTTCGCGACGGCGAGAGGAAACGACAACAGTCCGATCGTACGCATGTAGTCACCATGGAAGTTAGCCCACTCTTTCGGGCTGGGTGTTTTTTTGTCTCTCATCCGCCTCGAAACTTACAGAGCACACGCGCGACGCGAGTGATGCAGCCACATCCAGCGACAGGAGAGCACTGCATCAGGGGGGACGACCTAGACCCACCCATTCCTTCTTCGTGTCTTGCTGGTAGATCGACGTCGTGCCTTTTCCCACCACCGGCACCATGTGGCAAAGCTCGGCGGCAGACTAGAGCGCAAACAAGGGGGAAAGAGTACGCATTACAGCACCCACGCAAGCAACCCGGAGGGTCTAAAGAGCGAAATGTAGCTCAAAAGAGAGTCAACACGAAACAGAGTCCAACCCTCGCCGGTTAAACCAACACAACGACCAATTCACTGGACTGGACCAATACAGCAATATAGAACAACCCAACGACAAAGGAAGCAAAAGGGGCTTAGGCTTGCATCCCGTGCTTCCTATCTGCCAAACAGCCAAAAAGCAACCAGGGGGAGAGCGCGCCAGAACTTGACGGCACTACTCGTTTCGTCCGCGCTTCTTCGCGGGACCAAATACTAACAACACGAGCAAACCCTTATGTTCAGCCTTAATATGTTCTCTCCACTCCCGTGCCGCTGGCGCTGTCGTGAGGAAGGTGTGCCCTAAAGCGTAGGCGCACGTAGTCCGCGGTCCAGAAGCCGTCCTTGTCTCGCAGCGCGGGCTGCAAGGCTGCGAGGGCCTCGTCGACCACCGTGGCCTTGGTCTGGGTCAGACCGTTCTCATTGGTCGTGCCGCCTTTGTGAATGTAGTTACAATTTTTTTGTTGGGGTGGGACGGAGGATTGTCGGAAGACAAAACGGAACGGGATATGGGAAAAAACGGTGGGGAGGGGGGGGGTGCGTCTTGCGTGCGATCTGTCATGTGTGCTAGGATAACGCGGACTTAGTGCCTCTTGGTGGTCCGCTTGTCTCGCCACTTACTTTAGAGGAAATTGTTGCCGTCCCTATCAAGCAATGCAATGCTCAACGTCGCGGTTGTGTACAATGATAACTATGCCGCGCAGGTTGGACATCACTCGAGCGATTGAGGCACTACAACAACCTCCGTGCCTCTTTGCAAAAGCGGGAACAAAAAGGGTTCTCGTGACGACCATCTTGACAACAACAGAAAGTACGACAATGAACATGCCTACATCAATAAACGCCATGTCTTCTCTTGGCGCCATTCCACGCTAGAACAAGAACAGAAACAAGGGAAGGCGGTCTCTCACGGTTGCTTGAAGCTTCCTCCGGTATCGCGTTCAGGAACGCCTTCGTGAAGGTGGAAAGCCACCCACGCATGCCGGTTCCCGCCGGCAGGACTGTGGGCCGCGGCACGAGCCAAACGTCATCGACGATAAAACCGGCCTGAGCAGCACAAGCGTAGGAGGGTGCGGAGCAAACGTGAGCTAGCTTGCCTTCGTGAAGAGCTGGGGGGGTTAGAAGATGTGGGCGGGCAAGGGGTAGGGGTGTGATCATGAGCGGCACAAACGTGTGCTGAGAGCAACGCCCCCGGCGCCACATACCATCCGGACCGCACGGGCCAGCTCGCGGAATCTATTTTTTGTTCAGCTTGTCACGGAAAATAACCATGGTAGTCCCCGGTGAAGGTCTCCAAGGCGTTGGCGAAGGCGTTCTGCGGTACGTTCTACACCCAAATCAGCCGGTACATATCTAAATTACCGCACCCGCCACAATGGCCACAGAAAAAAATTAGTCGGGTGTACCTGGGAAATGCCACCCGCGGTTCTCTCCGACAATGCATACGATCAGGCAGAGGCTAGATCTTCCCTCGAATCCCGACAACTCATTTCAGCGAAAGGGTTAACCAGACCGTACCCTACAAGAACAAAGAGAATGAAAAAAAGAAAGAAGCTAATAGACTAATAGACACTCACCGCCTCTAGCAGCTGTCGATACTCGCGCGGCGTCGGAAAGTACCACGGATCAACGGCCAAGGGATCCACCCCTCTCCTCCACAAGGCAGCGTGCATGGCAACTCGGACCGCCGCCATGTTTCCGTGGCCTCCAAACTCTCCCACAAACCTTCAGGACACAATTTTTGTTGTTTGGGTCAACCAGGCATCGGCGGGTACATCGATCGCACCATCAACACCCCTAGTATTCAGTGGTCTATGCATTATCAAGCGTTGCACCATGTGAGGACACCAACCAGGAAACACACACACTTCACACACGTGTGCGGCACATCCATCCATAGAAGACAAAACACGGGTCGTCCAACAGAAGCGGCTAAATCCGCTTGAAACAGCGCAGCAGGGCCTGCACGCACTCATGAGGGCCAGCGTTGGCGCTGGCACCATCGAGGTTTGAGTTTCGTGACGCACCAGTCGTGCGCCCCGTCACGAGATCTCGATTCCCATGCTTGTTGGGACCCTAGCCAACAAGTACTCTATCTGTCACGGAGGATGTCCGTAGCGTAAACAAGTACTCCGGAGTACATTTTCGTGTGGAAACACCCATCTGGTACATAGCAGCGGGATCAATACACGGGAAATATGTGTATCAAACCTGTTTCGGGATTTCATCGAACACGTTTTTCTTGTGCCAGGTTGAATGTAGCGATTGCGAGGGGAGCCGGCGCAAGGTGTAGAACTACACAAGCACTTCCTTACAAGTCTCGAGCATCCCATCGAATTCACGCTCAGTGCCCCCCCCCACTCCTGACAGAGCTTCGCGCTTGGTGATTTGAGAACCTGGTCCGGTGAGAACCCGGCGTGCTCCGTCCCGGCTTTGTAGGGATGCTAGGGTCATATGATATATCGACTACGGCATGCACGGCTATGAGCTCACACCCCTCCCGACGCAGCAGTATCAGTCAGCGAAGGACGAGAAAGCCGTCCCCAACAACACGTATGTATTTCTACAAAAAGTTCCCGAAACAATTGGCGTGCGACGTGTGCAGATCTGCAACCCAGAATAGGTTCTATACCTTCCCCCTGGTCTCAGGACCCGCTTGGCCCCCTCGATCACAGTCTGCGGCGCCCTGACCCAGTGCAGAGCGGCATTCGTGAACACAGCGTCGAACGCCACTGGCGCCTCTCCCCTCTCTGCTCTGTTGCCCTCTCTGTGGGGGGGGGGCAGCGGGGCGGCGGGATCTCCCTCCGTGGCTGTCGTTTGGGACGGAGGCGAGGGAGGGCTGCTGCAGTTGTCGTTGTGGTCGTGGGCGGAGAGCTTCGCGAGGAGGA
This sequence comes from Ectocarpus sp. CCAP 1310/34, assembly GCA_902602495.3. Classification (NCBI taxonomy): domain Eukaryota; class Phaeophyceae; order Ectocarpales; family Ectocarpaceae; genus Ectocarpus; species Ectocarpus sp. CCAP 1310/34. The sequence continues at coordinate 50,687 of CACKRE030000041.1, read as the reverse complement.
ACGGGGCGTTGATGGCCGACGCATCCATGACGTACGCTTCGATATCCTTCGACACGAAAATAAGAAAAGTTTCGTTGACACCGGGGGGGGGGTCGAGTTAGCGTTCGTGGACGGAGTCGATTGTTGAGAGCCTACGAGAAGATAGCGCCTTGCGGATGTGGATGTCGAGACTAAGGCCTACGAGGTGGACGGGTTTGCGGGTAAGATGGGTTGTCGCAGTCGACTACGGGGGGGGGGGGGGG
>CACKRE030000041.1:30409-50410 GCA_902602495.3 Ectocarpus sp. CCAP 1310/34 | reverse complement strand
GGGGGGGGGGGGGGTAGGGATATCGTAGATATCCACAAAAGAGACGGTGGTGCTGTCGTCAACGAAGCCTTGGGGGGTAACCGTGTGCTCCATCCACGTTCACATCAGAGTACACAAGAAGCTACAAGGTCTCCTTCTTCTGTTCCGCTATTGGCGGACACAAACGACTACATCACAGCACTTGAAGCACGCTCTAAGATTAGCACCGATCCTCCCGTCTACGGGCCAGTTTACATGACTGCTGTAGACGCTGCGGGGAGTGCCACGAACAGCACAATGACAAGCAGCGGCGGGTCGACAAAAATTCATCCGCACCTGACGCGAGAAAATATGTTGCTCAGGGCTGAGACGTCTAGCTGAAAGAATTCGAATCGCTAAGATAGCTGTTACGATCCGGCAACACCTCAGAAGGGCTCTTATGTCACACGCATTGAAATGAAGCAACGGGATCAGCGGCCCATTCCTCGCGGTATCCAGTAGCGGCGGGGAAGGCTGAAAACGGTATGATGCTGACGGCTGTGCCTACGGTATGTACAACGGCGGTGGAAAAAATCGCATCCGTATTCGCACACAACCGCGTCGTCCATTGTTCCCTCTCAACCGCACTGCTGCCATGTCACTGCCGCTATTATCTAAACACCTGTTCAGCCACTTCTACACCACAGCCTCCAGACTATTCACCACCACATCGCATCCTCCGACGCATCAGAGGAAAAATCTAGGGCTCGACCTTTCTGGCAGCCGCGTCGACCATGTCGGGGGCGAAGTCTATGCCCACCACCCTGCAGCCCCTGGCCTTGATCTCCGCGGTCAAGACGCCATCCCCGCACCCGACGTCCAGAATGCGTTCCCCGACCCTTTGGATGGGAGCAGGTACCGACGAAGTGGCACGGTTGAAACAGAAAAGGGGGCACACTTCAGCCAACGGAACGGAATAGAGAACAAAAAAAAAATACAAACACGGGGAACCAAAATGAAACAACGAATTAACCTCAGGTTATCCTAAGGCTAGCCGTGTAGTGGGAGACTTGAACGAAGCCGCGTTTGTACCCGGACTCAATAGTTCACAAAATTATTTCATGACGCCGATGCTGCCGAAGAACTGCATGGCAGAAGAACTAAGAAATGTTGTGATTCGGCAAATCTGAGACGTCGATCATCCGCACCCATGTCGGGACCTAGCGCTAAGGGCAGAAAGTTATTGCGGTACTGCACCTCTACACAACCTGGACAGAACCTGCAGCTTGTGCGCTGAGGCTTGCGGAAAGTGAGTTGAACGCTCGGTACACCGCTGGCACCGTCATTTTTTTTCATATGCGAAGCGGATGCGATTACTCTCAGCACCGCTGCCGCAAAAACATATCGGAACCCCCGCAAATTCTCGCCCGACAGCTTTTCACGGACGTCTGTAGTAATAGATCCGGCCGAAAGGGACCGGATGATAACGGAAGATACGACAGGTGGATAGTGGCCGGCGGGTGGAGGGTGCTGCAGCCGCCGGGCTGACCACTAAAACTGGTCCATGTGGCGTGCACCAGTTAGGGCTGCCTAGAGACAATCACACGCAGCAGCAAGTACGAGATTCAGATTGAGAAGCATCACCCAGCAATCTGGGGGGGACCCCCCCCGTTCAATAGTCCAACAAGGCCTCGACAGGCATCACCGTATGAAAGGCCAGGGGTGCTGTAGCAGCAGCAGCAGCAGTAGCAGCAGCAGCAGCAGCAGCAGCAGCAGCGGCGGCGGCGGCTCACCTTGGCGCTAGTAAGTCCAAAAGGTTTTTGCCTAGCTCGGGGACGAAGGCTGCGTTGGTGGAGTAGCGTTCCGCGTCCCAGTCTTCCGCCTTAGTCCGGGCCCCGTGAACCTGTGCGAAAATGATCCAACACCCGTGTTGCACATACCAAAGACCAAAAAAGCCATCACGACAAAGCGCCCCAAGACAAACGTGAGCTCAGAGGTCGAGGTCATCCTGCAATGGAAGCGGAGGCCGGTAGACGGAAATCGAGGGAATTAAAGGCTACCGCGTTTTTAATGACGTCCCCAAGGACCCGATACAGCTCCAAGAGGGAACTCCTACATTATACACATGCGTGAAAGATTGTTGTTGTTGTTGTTGTTGTTGTTGTTGTTGTTGTCTTCACATTAAAACCGTTCCGATCTCTCGCTACCCAGTACCTTCGTATGCCCGTACTGATCCAACACTCGACGCGGTCGATTCCCGTGGTCGCAGGCTAACTTACCCTAAAGAGTTACACTCAAATAAAATGGCCCCGAGGAGTCCGCAAGTCAATAGAAATCAACGACAGATATTCTGGAGTCCTCCACTCCCTCTGCGCGCTATGCGAGGTAACAACTGAGACTAGGAGTCACCATCACGGACCGGAGAGAAAGAGGTACACCCTCTTGGTTCAATCTACGCAAGCAGAGACAAGGCCATCTGGCACAGAAAAAGAGAGAAAGAAAAGAAAACAGAGAAAAAGAGAAGAAAATAAAAGGCAACAGTACGGAAAGAGAAAAAAAAAAAACGAAAAAGAGCGAGGACAAAAAGGGACCAGGCTGGATAACAAGAAATAAGAGACAGAAAAAGGCAAACGGTGGAGAGACCACTAACGAACAAGCACACACGCAAACATGGCCACCAACCAGCGATACGTTGTAATGGTATGTCATCACTAGTGGAGGGTTGGTGCAATGGTGCAGCGTTGGGGGGGGGGGAATTGGCTAAAAGAAATTCAATCCGGCACGTATCGCGCCACTCGGTCCGTCTCTTCTCGTTTGCTTTCTTCCCTCGCCGTCTCGTCCGTCTCCTGCCCCCCTCCCGCCCCATTGGTTGGTGGCTTGTGGTTTCGTTTGAGCGCCCGTTGTCGGCTGGCCTCTTCTTCCTTCTCGTGCCAGGAGGTCATGAACCTCTCAGCTCCCTGCAGCACCGCCGCATGCCAGGGTACTCCCCCCTCCACCTTCGCAGCTTACGTCCACTTTAACTTCGGTGCCGTGTCTTTCGGTGCCGGAATTCCGAGACAACATGGATCGGTTTACGTAGATCCGTGGTCGGCCCCGAATGCCTTCAGGTCGTCGAGCACACACTTCGGCCAGTTCTGTTCCTGTCCCCCCCTACGTCGCTTCTCCCCCCCTGCCAGTTCGCCGAACATCAGTCGTTTCGGGAGTCGCCCGTCCGGCTGCCTTGCCAATGCTCCCGCGAACAGTAGGCGTCGTTGTCGGATCGTGGGTTCAACGCTCTCGCATTCGACCCTCCTCAGCGTCTGGGCGTAAGAGAGCTGCCGGTAGGTGTCCTTCTTGCGCTTGTACCCGATAACTCGAAGGAGCAGTCGGTGGTGTATCGACCGCAGCGTCTGATAGTGGCCGCTGAGTGGTGACCATGTCATGCAGCCGTACAGCAGTGCCTCCATCGCCTCCGCCTGGAGCAGGCGGATCTTGAGTCGGAATGGCGCTTGCGGTCTGTCGAAGAGCTCCCGGCCATATCGCCTGAGGCACGCCCACGCTCCTCTGCTCCTGTAGTTGATCTCCCGGGTGAGGTCGCCATGTTCGTTGACGAGGCCACCGAGGTACCGGAACTCGGTCGTCTGGGCGTATTTCTGTCCCGCGGCTTCGATGGTCAGTGGTGGAGGCGGGGCGGGCTGTGATGTTGTAGTCGGCTTGTCCTTTGCGCGCATCAGGAGCGTCTCCGTCTTCTTCTCCGACACCGTTAGACCGAACTCCCCGAACACCTCAACGATGAGGGTCATCATTCTCGCCAGTCCTTCTGCAGACCTCGATACGACGCCGGCATCATCGGCATACAGCATCCCCCATACTGCCCTCCGTACTCGGTCAAGGGGTGTCTCCTCCCCCCCCCCCGCTTCCGTCTTCCCCTCCTCCAAGCACACCAGGCTCCGCAGAACAACATCATCCTCGCTGAATCGGATGACAACGACCTCGAGGACCTCGGCGAAGAAGATGTTGAACTAGCGTGGGGATAGCACACATCCTTGTCGCACGCCCTGTGTCACGAAGAACCAGTCCGATAGTTCTCCGTCGTCCATGCGCACCCGGGCCCGCATTCCATCGTGGAACTGGCGGATGACTTCGATCAGCTTCGCGGGAATCCCGGCCCTGGCCAGCACCTTCCATAGCATCTCTCGGTCCACCGAATCATACGCCTTGTTCAAGTCGACGAAGCACATGTAGAGCGGTATTTTCTTTCTCCGCCCCAGCTCCTGGAGGCGGCGCACGACGAACAGCATGTCGACGGTGGATCGCCCGGGTCGAAATCCGCACTGTTCCTCCGGGAGGATGTTGTTGGCTTCGCAGAAGGCGCTTAGACGGTTGGTGATGATCTTGATGGGGACCTTGCCTACGTGAGATAGTAGCGAAATCCCCCTGTAGTTGTTACAGTTGGACCGGTTACCCTTCTTGTACAGCACCTTGATGGTTGTATCCTTCCAATCTCGCGGGTTATCTTCTCTGTTCCACACCTTGACGAGGATGGTATGGAGGTGTCCCAGGACGAAGGGTTCGTCGTCATCGATCTTGAGCAACTCGGCAGGGAGGGAGTCATGGCCGGGTGCCTTCCAGTTCTTGAGGCCTTTCGTTGCCCGTGCCACCTCCTCGAGTTCTGGCACATCTCCCAACCGTTGAGTGTCACGTGTCGCTGGCCGCTGCGTCACTCGTTCGATGATGTCTGGGTTCAGGGTGGGGGATTTGGTGTTGAGTAGGGTGCTGAAGAATCTCGCCCACCGCTGGAGGATGTCGTCCCTGTTCCGGAGCAACACGCCGTTCTCATCCGCGACGAACTGCTGTCCCCCCGCTTGTCTCCCGCTGAGGCCCACTGATCTCTTGAGGTGTTGGTACAGTCCTCTCATGTCGCGATCTTTGTAGATTGCTTCGAGTTCAGTCACATATCCGTCCAGGTGGGAATAAATTCCCGTGTAACTGCTGTAGCCACTCCCTTACACGCTGCTTTGAGAACCCTCCACGTTGCCGGGTTCCAGTTGCCCCTCATCGCCCGGCGCGCTTCCCGACGTTTGGTAAGGGCCTGCTCCAGCGCTGCTCTCGTCTCTGGGGTGTCACACCACTCCTGCCTGCGGCGTCTCCGCGGTTCCTCCCCCAGGGTCGTCCGCGCTGCTTCAAGGAGAGCATTAGTCAACTCGGTCGCCAATTCCGCGGCGGTGGTTGTTCGCTCATCCAGTCGTGTGTCGAGGTTGAGGAGGAACCGATTAGTCACCGCACACCGTGCTGCTTCGAACTGCGATTCCCGTCGGTTGAATTGCTTCTGTTTCGGTTTAGTCCGGACTGCACGGTTGTGGGTAAGCCTGCCACCGAGGTTGACGGTGGTTACTACCATATTGTGGTCTGAGTCTGCAAGATAGGAGAGGTTGGTGTGCACCTAAAAGCAGCCGTGTGGGTTTTTTTGGTACAGGTGCTCGGCATGCACGGCGGTGAGTGCGTGCCGCAATAGGACTCTGCCGCCCCATCTACGGTATGTACGGTCACCACAACCCACGGCGAGCCGATCGCGCACCCCTGGGACTACTGCTGTGCATTCTTTCGTACACTTGGTTGCTGTAGACCCTGGGTGTGTGGGGGTTTTCCTGAGTTACTACAGCAGTAGACATCTTTCAAACTCGGATTCCCGCTTCCCGCATGCGGGTTTTCACGTGAGAATCCAGAAATATGCGGGAATTCCCGCCTTTTGAGTTTGAAAGCGGTGGCGGGCTATTCGTTTTTTCGACGCGGGAACCCCGTCGTTCTGGCGTGTATTTCGTACAACGAGTCAATTCCCGCGGTAGAACTTTCGGTCGCAGACAGGAAGCAAACACACCGCTCTTTTTTGCACACAACGACAACAACAACCCACCCTCTGTTTGACACACCAAGTCTCAGGGAACGCAACACGAGCAGAAAGCCGATATCACCAGCCGCACGACAGGCACCATGTTGTACTATGTGACTGTGCGGGCGCGTGGGTGCACACCTAGTGCGCTGAGGCGCAAGATGCATGCGTCTGCGGCATCAATCACCTTTTTTTGCAAGACCTGAAACAAACACACCTACATACTGAAATGCACTTGCCAGAATCTTTCAGACTCGAACCTTTTGGATTGTGCAAAATTTTGTTCACTCCATTCCATTATTCGGTGGAGCGTGGGCATGCGTGTGCGAATTCATTCACCTGGGCGCAGCGTGGTCCTTCACTCTGGGCCTTTGTGCGGTGTTGCTGCGTGTACTCGAAGTCGAAAAAAACTTCGGGGAAGACAAGGGAAGAGCCAGAGAGAGCCGAACTTCGCAACGGATTTCTTTTGCCGCTCCTGCTGCTGCTCTGCTCCTTGCCGTCTTATCAGCACACCACTGCCCCTACGCTCAATGGATAGAGAGCAGTGGTAGGATGCCATGTCCTTGCAGTTTTCAGCTCGAAAGGTGGTCTGTCGAGTGAGAAATCCAAAGCAGTGTGCCCTCTGACTCAACTTGTTGCCACAACAGCTTGTATACTTCATGTACACACCCAGCAGCAGCAGAATCGCTGTGCTTCTTTTTCAGCGTTGTTTTTTTTGTACCCAACACGAACGAGACAACGGCGCGTGCGCTTGCGCGTGGACATCATGTTTTTGTGTTGTGAGGATCTATCTTCGTGTGTGCTCCAGGCAAGATCTTGTAGTACTACAGCAGAGCAGCTTCTTTCTGGGCATGCGAGCACGAAGCCGGGCGTTCTCGCGTTTGTTTGTGCACCAGAAAAAGTAGCAAAGAGCGGAACGGCGGTTGGCATTCGTCCGTGAAAATCCGAAACAAGGCGGGAGGGCAAGTTTGAAACCACCATGGGGATTCCCGCATCTATTCACCCAACCGGAACGGGAAAGTATATCGCCAACATTTCGCCAAAATGGGATGAGGGAGACGGGAATCGAGTTTGAAAGATGTCTACAGCAGTAGAAATACAGTGAGATCCTACGGTGCCACGTGTTTGATGTCCAGGGCATCATGATCGAGAGACAAGGATATGGCCTTCTTCATGTTTTACACCTCGCCATCTGTGCGGCACATGAGTAACATATGTATACCAAGACTTACCTCCATGGGAGGAGAGGTGCCAGCCGAAGCACAAAACGCCCTCGTCACGGTGGCTACAGAGCTCGCGAGAGCGAACACAAGCGTCCTGCTCCCCATGCCTACAGGATGCCGCATCTTTCTTATGCTTGCTGCTGTCGCCGCTGCGGCTGCTGCTGAGGTGATGATACGATGACCACAAATGTACTTCCCTCTGTTCTTGCACTCCCCGACGAGTGGTATACGTTGGTGCCCCTTGTGATTGTGTCCCAGGTCTCCCGACTCCCCGTTGGTTGTGTGCGTGCGCTGTGCAGCAGAGGTGCGTAGCAGCGCACAAGACGTCGGAGACGGAGCTTTGCTGTCTGTGTCCCTCGCTCTCGACGAGCCGGCGACGCTATCTCAGAGACCCTTATCCAGTGCTCAGGTGACGGGCTATCCGAGCGGGCACGAGTGACTGTGAGAGGACTTGGCTATCTCGGGCAAGCGGCCCGATGAGTTCTTCGTGGCTGGCGGGCGGCGATAACCATACCGCGCGAACCGGTGCTGCTCCTCTGGGCGATCAAGGCACGGGACTGTCAAGTGCACGAACGCCTCAGCGTACCATGAAAAACTCCCCAAACGCCATGTGGAGAGAACTGGTACTCTGGGGTACGGGTTCTGCCTCTTCCTTGCTAACAGGCTCAGCCTTGTCAGAAGTGCAGCGCTTGTGTTCAAGCGTCTTTGTGTTCGGCACGGTGGTTGTTTGGGGTGTCTTATTGACTCTCGGCAATCTTGCAAACAGCTCTGTTCGGTGAGACTGAGGGCAAAGCTTTATGAGTGATTCATGTGCGAGGCTTAACGGAGCCAAGCTTCCGGACGGTCCAACTGCAACCAAGCGTTACAAACAGTCGCACGTCAGTCCGTGGTCTGCGATTCTCCTACTACACAACCATCTGATTGGTTGCACTTAATCCAATGAAATGCACAAACATATGTTACTGGCTTCCTCTCATAATCCTGGGTCTACGCTCATGATTGCCTAGGCCCTAGGTCCGATGCATCCAGCTGGCCACATCAGCCCTAGGTCTACGCTGCTTGGTTGGTCGGTCCAGTCGTCTAGACACTCAGAATGTGTCGACCGTTTCAGATCATAACCAATAACGCCTCACGAACTAGACTGAAACCCATTCTCACCACAGCCATGTGCTGTCTCCTTACTCGAAGTGTTCTTCCTCTTGCACCTGGATTGGATGGATTGGAGACGACGAAGCCATGGAACCGAAGAGGCAGAACGCAGAGCTAGAGCGACTGCGGCTGGCTTGTAACGTCGAATCCACGGAAACCATTACCAAAGCCCAAGAGGTGCGTTAGACGCTACGAAGTTTGAAAAAAACACACCACCCGATTTGTCTGTTGCGGCAGGGAGAAGAAGCGAGCAGGTTTACAAGAAAGGGAGCCCACGAAGTACGAGTCGGAGGGGCACATAGTACGTATCGACTTTTCCCTGGTGTCGTGATGTTGCACAAAATTTTGCAGCAGTCGCCCCAGAGGCTTCCTGGTGTTGGTATGATGCATACCGTGGGTTGCATAAGATATCACACTTTCATTAGATACTACACCCCCTCAGGAAATGTACACAATACCACACCAGTGTCCTATTTTTTCAATCCCGAAGAAAGCTTCATTTCATCACACGGTGACATTAGATACCACACCCCTGAAGTTGGGCAGCATGTTATCGACGAAGCCCCCGCTTATCACACGGTGTGACAACGTGAGGGCATGAGATCACAAGCAACAACCTACTCAAAAAGGCCATGGAGGTCAACAATGCCGTGGAGGGTGGTGCAGATAGCAACCCTGCTGAGAGCCCCGCGGCTCAGACTGCAGTGTGTAAGACTCCAGCGGCGGCCCCACGCTCCGTAGCGTCCTTCTTTGAGCCCGCCCCGGGGGAACGTGGGGCTGCTGGGATGACTCCCTCAGCAGCCGCGCATGACACCGCACGTACTGTTGAGGCCCGCCCAACAGAATCTACCGCTGCTGAGACTCCCACAGCACCGGCTACGCCTGCCACCGCGGGTGCCGCTGAAACCCGCGAAGCAGAACCTACTGTTGAGAGTCTCACAGCACCCACACCCGCACCCGAAGAGGCAGCTCTCCCGCCAACCATCAACACCCTGAGCGCGGCTACTGCTGAGAACCCTGCAGCAGCACCGCGCTGCGGAGAACCATCGTGCACCAACAAGCCCTTGTGGGCAGAGCCAGTGAAGGACATGCCGGAGTTTTGCGGCAGGCATGCGAAGTCTGGCGACGTCTACATCAAAATAAAATAAGGTGTGAGCAGAGGGTCTGGCAGTTCCAGCACATGGGTGTTTGTGAGGATTCTCATGGCTCAAGCAAACCAAAGAACAGGACGGTATCGCTCAAATCGCTTTGGTTCGGCCCGAGGCCTGCAGCGAACGACCTGGAGTGCAAAAGAAAGTACCGCAACAAGCAGACTCACTGGTGCAGGAGGTTTCTGAAGAACCGGTTGTCATTCCGGGCGGTTACCAGGCAAGGCCAAAAACTCCGTTCCGGATGGCCTGCGATTGCCATGAAAGCCGTCAAGGAATGGATGGAGGGCGCTTCGTCACTGAGGAATCGACGGTGTGGGAGGACGGGGCACGGGGGGGGCAGCGAGCAGTACGCCTTCGAAGCCACCTCTGTTGTTCAAGGAGGAGCAGGGCTACAGCATGGATGAAACTGCTGTGTGGATGAAGACCGCTGGCACGTCGACCGTGGCGGTGAGTACAAATAGTGTTGCTTTGAATCATGTACCTGTCTTGTCGTTTCTTGGCATTCCGTGCAAACAGCAGTGATGCCATATTTCTTGCCGTATACCTACTCAGTGTCCAGCCAGTAAGGCTAGACGACGTTGGTATTGTGCTTATGCCGCGTTTGAATTTTCTTACCATTCGCTTCCATCATCACTGTACTGCAAAACCAATATGTTACTTTGTGCGTGAAGAGCTGACATTCTCATCTACAAAATGGACTTTTTTCGTCGCCTCTGCTGTCTCTATTGCTTTTTGCTTTTTATTTTTGTCGCTCGCAGCACACCGGTCAGAGAGTGGTGACCATCAATACCGGTGGAAAGGAAAAGCTGCGGATCACTGCCGTGTTTGCAGCAAACATGAAGGGCGGCAAACTCCCGCCGCTGCTCATCTTCGAGGGTAAGCCCACGGCGCCGGGAAAACCCCCCGCTGCAAACAGCGTCGAACGAGAGTTCAAGGTGGGCAAGGACAAGAAGGGGGTAGCATACCCTCAGAGCGTTGTGTACGCCGTGGACGACAAGGCGTGGCACACGCAGCGCGTCTTGAAGGATGTTTGGCTCCCCCAAGTATGGAACCGGCGCCCGGGTCGTGAGGGGGTCCTGGGCAACTACCGTCAGCCGGACACGCTGCTATCGTCGGACGATAATACACCGTGCACAAGACAGCCCTGTGCAAGGAAGCGATGAACGAGTCCAACACAACGCTGTTTTTCATCCCCGAAGGCCTAACGCCCAAGATCCAGCCTTGCGATGGACTTATCAACAAACTCTTCAAGTCCAACATGTCCAGGCTGTACGACGACCACATGGCCTCCACCGACGCCGTGCGCAACGGCCGCTTCTACCCGGAGCCCCCATGGATGGGATTGCTCGTGCAGTGGGTGAAGAAAGCGTGGGATAAAGTGGACCCTGAGAGTATCCGTTCGAGCTGGAGGAACGCTGGCATGACCCTTGCCTTCGATGGGTCTGAAGACGAGGCGTGGGCAAACAAGGAGCTCAACTCCGGCGACCAAGCGAAACCACTTCGTGCAGACGGCGACGCGGCCGCTGCCGGCGTGGAGGAGGCTGGCCCATCGGAGGAGGGGGAGACGATGGCAGACTCGTTGGATTTGTTGGAAATCGATGACGATGACAGCGCGGGAGATGGCGAAGGCATCGATGATCCGGAGGTTGAGGTCATCGCAGACTTGCCGGGGGCGGACGTTGTTTGCATAGACTGAGTGTCTTGTCTGGTATCTACCTGCCGTAGTTGCATGCCACGGTCAAGTCAACCAAAGCTGCGATTCGAGCCAATTTGTCCTGTGTATCATAGCTTCCGGTAGTCGCTTGTCCTCCTTGGATGTTGTATCTAGCTTTGGTTGATATGTAGCTGGCACTTGCTTGCGTCCTACGTAGTTCCAGCTTGAGTGGTGAACGCAAGTCTTGCAAGTCGTTGCGTCGTCCAGGTACCTGTCTGTGTGCTGTCGTTTTGTCGCACACAACACCGGCAAAACCACTATGAGGCATCGGTACTACGTCTTCGTTGTGTACGTATGCGAAGAATTTCCAAAGGATACTGCGACAAAGCACGTCGGAAAGCATGTGCGTGATGGAGTGGCGTGCGCCACCCTAGCTATCACACCTGTTTTACACCCCTTCACGCCCTTTGTAGGTGGGTGCCTCCTTTGAGCTGCATCACTCGGTGACATTATTATCACATCCCCGTAGGTAGGGTCCTGTGAGCGCACTGCAATCACACGGGCGACATTATCACACCCCCGGCAGGCCGGGTCCTGCGTGCGCGCTTCATCACACAGGTGAAGTTATCACACCCAATTTTTATCACACACCCTTGTCATCACATACCCTTGTCATCACACACCCTTGTTATCACACCCTTTGTAAGCCGGGTCCTGTGAGGGCGCTTCATCACACGGGAGACGTTATGACACCCCATTGTTATCACACCCCCTGTTGGTGGGGCTCTGTGAGTGCACTTTATCACACGGGTGATATAAGATATCACACCCCCTACAGAATACCACACCCGTGTGATAGCTTATGTCCCCCCGAAAATGTTATCACACGGATGTGGTATCTCATGCAATCTACGATACTCGCTTCTTATGTGCATGCCTGGGAGTGTGCCCAACAACTGCTGCTGTAGAGCAGCAAAAGGCGAATGCAAACAATTATGTAGGCTTGTCTTGTAAAGTAGTCATGTGCTGTGCGGTGTGATATATGTAACGACGGAAACGTGTATTGGCGTAATGTGCCGCCATCGTGGTAAGCGGTACAATACAGCAGCTGCTGCTGTAGGTGTGTGCACTTACCGCAGCATAACTCGTGCGGGCAACGTGGGCATGTGGTATGTATGCCATGCGAATGGCCTTTGGACGTGTTTCCTTTGCCACCCGACGCATTTTGTGTGCCGTACGCGATCACTCTCGCTCAGCCACTGCTGAGGTAGGGCACAGTGCGGTGGTCCCACAACGCACGCTCGTGCCTTATTTGTGAGGATCCCACCTTCCAACCTTCTTTCGCGATCTACCCCTCACATCACATCTTGAGAAACGTTCCGAGATGCCGTGATCCCCGCAGACAACTGAGCCGAACTCTGCGTTTGCTCAGAAAAGCAGCGGGTGTCTCGTTTGATGCATCTCGCATCATGATCGATCATGCCCTTTGTCGCCAACAAGTTCCCACCGGCATCTTACCCACCACCTTACCACGGCAGTAGGTTACGGAATATCGATTTGGAGTATGATGCAGACTCGGGGCAACATTTGCCTTCTCTCGCAACAGCGGCGCACCCCACCGTCCAACCGAACACGACCCCACGATCCCGAGCAGATTCTACGGCGAATGAACACCAAGTGCAGGCCCGGGACCCTGGGGCGCGGCGACCTCTTTCGGACTTGCATCGCCTTCGACTTGGCCTGTCGCGCGCTCAACTGCCCCGTTCCGCACAAGACCGCGGTGAAGCTCTGCGGCGCGCCTTCGGAAGGTGTCTACGTTGCCGCACTCGGCACGGCACAGAGGTACGTAGGGGCATCGATCCCGTGTTGGAGAAAAACGACGAAAAACACAATGGTATACGATGGCGTGGCTTGCGGTGCGTGGTTTGACACCGTCCGTGGTGTGCATGGGTCGAACGGTTGGCTACGGGATGGAATGTTTGGTTCGGTGCGGTATACCGTGCATTATGCAGTTCGGGTCACGCTGATTTGCTAGTGATGCGAAGGAAGAGCACGGCGCATACTAAATAGCTTGGGTGGGAGTGACAATCCAGAACGGAGCGATGTGCACACGCACCATCATCGACGCGCTTTTGTATGCATACTCTCGAGTTATAGAACACCTTTCTGCCAAGCGAGTCCTTGCGCCTTTTTCTTCCTCGACAAACATTCACTCGCCGACCACCGCGCCTAGTGTTTGCGCCCCCACCAGCAGTCCTTGCTCTGCACGCATCGTGCCACCCCCTCCCCGTTTCAGGCTGCTAGGGGTGCAGCGGCGTTACACGTGCAGGGAGATAGCCGAAAGCGTGGGAGACAAGAGCGCGGGCATGAAGGCCGCCGAAGAACTCAAGCGATACAAGGTGCAACAGCAACGTCGGTGGACCGTTTCGGTGTTTTGCAATGGAGTCGAGCGCCAGACACGTTGCGAGAGTTATGAATTTCGGGTCGTTGGCAGTTCGGCCAAGCCGTTCGTCCGCTTTTGAAGCAGCTTTCGGACCTGAGATACGAGCCATCGCACAAAACTCGACACAAGACAGTGTGGTCCGCAGTGTCTGGGGTGGTGCTTTCTGGTGCGTTACGTCCGATATTCTCGTCTACTCGGGGCCTGACTCGAAGGGACTCTGAAGCGCGGAGGAGCATGGCGAGAGAGATGGAGAGAGAGAAAAGAGGAGGTGTTGAGTCGCTCGCTCTCGCCGTAGATGTGAGCGTAGATCAAGCCGGACCAGTTTTGCTTCCTGAATTTCTAGTGCCCATCATAGCTGCAGTAACACGGGCAAACCCTCTCGTATTGGCACATGCAGGCTGCTTTCGTGATGACGTTTGTTATCGACCGTGGCGGCCTCGTCCCCGGTGCACGTGCGCGCGTGTGTGGCCTGCCTGAGAGACGGAACCCAACGAACTAAGTCCACCACCTCTTGGCATCGCCGCCTAGGCTACACATCATCGAAACCCTCCGCACCGACGCACATCCCTCCATCTCCGTTTCTCTGCTTGTACGTCTCGCCAAGACCGACCATGCCCCTTCGCGAAGCTCACGTCGAATGGTTGTCCCACCCCACACGTTTGTTCTTGCACTTGTTTGCCGCCCGCCCGCCGGCGGCGGTGGCGGCACAAATCGGCGAACGAACGAACGATCGATCGAAGGAACGGTTCCTAGCGTCGTACCCCGTGAGACAGGTCTCAAGCATCGACCTCGACGGTACGGTGTACGCAGTCGCCGCCTTCTACCTGTGCGCCAAGAAGCTCAAGGTACGATACGACTGCTGCGAAAGGAGCGTTAGGCCATGATCAGGGGTTGTGCAGCGATGCACTCCCGTTTTTCAGCGACAGGCTGGGAGATGTCGGTTTGGTCATGCGGGGAGCGAGGAGACAAGGCAGGGGTCGGGTGTTTGTCTCTCTGGGGTACATGTCTCCTTGCCGGCGAATTGCACCGGACCCATCATGTGCCAGCTTCTTTGAGTGAGTGCCCTGTGGAGGCGCAAGGTGGCGGCGGCTTTCAAATGTAGCCCGCCCTGCTGATCATGGCATCCCTGCTGGAATACGACGCTTCTAAAGACCCGTGGTATGTCCAGGAGAATGCCATATGCCTGGGTGTGATTCCACTTCCTGCTGTCAAGTTTCCTCTCACGTCCTGTACATGATACACACGCCCTTGTGGTACTCGAGTTCATCAAATGGTGCGACCCTCATGCTTTTCCCCCCGTCTGCCCTTTGCACCGCCCTGTTGTCAACATGACAGCATCCGGTCGACAAGCAGCGCCTCTTGGACCTGTCGCTAGTAAGAGAGGACGAGTTCATGGCCGTCTGCCGCAGCATGCTGGTGAGGTAACGCCGCCTCCGCCGTCCGCTCGGCTTGCGGGGCACATCAGATTGGAATCACAAGGGCTTGGTTGACCGGGACATGGCGTCACCTCACGCTTGGCTCGGTTTTTTGTTCGTAGTAGCGTAGCTCGTTGGGGAATGCGGGGGTCAGCCGAACATGGTACGTTGTAAAGGTTGTTTGGGTTCTCTGTTGTGCGTTGTGGTAGTGTTGTAGCGGCACTCAATATGTACTCAATATGTATGTCGTTCCACATTCTGCTGTTGTCCGCTCAGCCCAGGAGCGGTTGAAGCGCATGCAGCTATCTGCACCATATCACCGCAGCTGCACAAAGCTCGACACAATGATGCGGGATGCTTTCTTTTCGCTACTGCGGTGGCGGAATTACTATCGTTGCTTACTCTTTTGGCTAGACGCGCACTCGACAGCAGCAGTGCTCCTCGCCCCCTTCCTTACTGCGTATGTTACGGTCGGGTCGTCGTTTCTCTGGCGTTACTACTATTGTAGGACCTGTGCTACAGCACCCTAGGCGTGTCGGTGAGCGACAAGCCGACCGCCGAACGTCTCTCACGGTTCCAGAAAGCGGCCGCCCTCAACAGCAAAAACAACGGCAGCTCATCGGCACCATCAGGCGTGAAGGACGAACAACGCCCCCCGGAGTCCGCTGCCCAAGGCCCCGCTCGTTCTGCCAACGCCGCCTCCACGGGCCCTCAGCGCCGAAACGGCGGCGGTTTCGCCGCCTCCGGGGCCCGGCGGCGGATCCCTCTGTCAGGGGAGAGGGACCGATTAGGGGCAACGGGAAGCCACGTGACGGCGCTGGCGAGGAGCATCCAGGCGGCGACGCAGCGGAAGCGGCGCGGGGGCATGACGGTCGCCCTGGTGAGATGTAGCAAGTAGATATTTAGATTTTTTTTTTTTGGTTCCGCCGCTGTGAAGGGTACCGGTACCGCGCGAGAGGAGAGGCGGCACGTGCGACTCTTTTGGTCGCACCGCTCAGAGCGTGAGTGCCTGTGAGCTCGTGTGCCATGCACGTGCGTCTCCGTCTCGTTGTTTTGGGAGAGTTGCCTCGTTTCTTGTGGTGCGCTGTGGCGGGATACATCGGGGTTCCGCGTGGCTGGTGACTGGTGGTGTCGAATTGTGGTTAATTTGACATGGGCCTCGCAGACTGTGAAGACTGTGGGTCGGACTGTGAGATTGTGTGCTTTGAAGAATGTGAGTCTGTTGTCCGACCAACCTCTCGCGGTGCAGAGAAAGCATGGGGCGGGGAAGATGCCGCCTGCATGTGTATGCCGCCTGCATGTGTTGGCATGCCTGTTTCGGACATACATACGGAACGTTTTCGATGCGGATTGGTCGTTTGGGAAGGCGTGCATTTTGCCTTTTCTCAAAGCGTATCGCCTAAGCACTCTCGGGAGTATGCTGCACGATATAATTATATCTTGTTGCAGACAGCGGCTCGTTTTCCCTACACACCGAGGCTTTGCTGCAGCACTTGAAAACAAAGGCCGTCATCACGCCTGACGATTGATGTACAACAGGTATATGGGTCCAACTATTAACGTCCTCTTCATGGACAGTTTCGTCGCAACATCGTGGATGGCCTTTTGCAGCCTCTCCCTTTCACCCACGCGGTCGCAGGACTTTTCCCATCCCGTCCTGGTGTGTGTCACTTCTTTTTTTTTCTGTTCTTGTTTCACGGCTCCCCCGACCGCTTCTGCCACCGCTCCTGCTGCCGCCCCTCCTTCTACCGCCAATCCTGTTGCTGCTGCTGCTGCAGTTGGAACCGGGCGGAAACAACGAGACGAACGACTCCCTCAACGACAGGACCCACCACCGCCCCGCCACCAAGCGTCCGCGCTGCCCCGCCGAAGCCGCCGAAGCCGCCGCCGCCGCCGCCGCCGCCCCCCCTGCCGAGACCGCCGGCGGCGGACCCGAGCAACACGACAGCGCCGCCTGTTCTTCTGCCACCGTCCCCGCCAGGTGCACCGACGCCGCCCCGCCGAGACCCGTTGTCAGCACCGCATCTCAAGCTGGCGCCGTCTCGGCCACAGCGAGCGGTGGCGGTAGTGTTGCTGACAACGGACCTGCCCCGGCCGTTGGATCGGCGTTGCGAGCGCCTCCCGCCACCGTCCACAACCCTTACGCCCCGAAGCCTTGCGCTGCGGTCTGCAATCCGTACGCAGGGGGTTCAGGGAAAGGAAGCGGGGGAAGAGGAAGGGCAGGGGGGGACGGCAGCCGGCGAGAAGGGAGTGTGGGCGGGACTGGACCCGGGGAGGGGGGCGAAGGGCCGCGGGGGGATGAGGAGTACACAGCGTGGAAGCAGAGGGTGTTGGCTTCCATGGAGAACCGGATGAAGGAGACTCGGGTCAAAACAGACGCCGATTCTTCTTCTCCAGCTGCTGCGACTGCTGTACCGGCTTTCGGCGGCGGCGGCGGCGGCGGCGCCCCGGATGGTGGTAGCGAGTCTTCACAGCGGGACAATGCTCCCGTTGCTGCTGCGATTGTTCCTGAAGGTAAAGTCTGGTTGGGGTGGGATGGTTGCGTTCCGTTCTACGTTGCTTATTGCTTCCTGTGGCTGTTTGCGGCGTTGTCATCATGACTCTGTTGTGATTGCCGTGTGCTCTTCAACCCCCCCCCCTCACTCCCTCGACCTTGCCTACAACGTTTAGGATGGGTTGTTGTTGTTGTTGTTGTTGTTGTTGTTGTTGTTGTTGCTTCTCACATTGGTTCGTCGCCAAAATCATACCCGCGGTCGCAAGCCACGCAAGAAGAAAAACGTGTTGCCTAACGTCAGTTTCCTGCCTTCGATGTCATCGATCTGGGACAGATCGAAACCAGCGACAAGGCCCACGATTATTATGTCCAACGGTTATATGCCACGATGTTAATCTTGTTTTCTTCTTGGGGCAGATCCGTCGGCCCCAGAGGCCGCCAGTCCCGCGGCCGCGGTTCCTGCCGCCCCAAGGAACAATTCGCCGGAAGCACGAGCTGCGGCTACTCCACGGTCTTCGACGAAGAACAAGAGCAAGCAGCCCTCCCTGACGTCGTTCTTTGCACCCGGAGGAGGAGGACACGACAAGGACGAGAGCTGAAGAATTGGGAATGATAAAACTTCTTGCCCATGGCAAACCCTCCCTTTGTTTGAAGTGCGTGCGTATTAGGCCCGAGATTCACGTTCCAAGTCGTAACGCCGTAAAAAGCACATTCCACAGGTAGGTGTGTGCGGCGCTTGCTATTCGTTCCTGCACGGGCGTGCCGCGCGTGTTCCTTGGGGCAAGGCCTACACCTCAAGTACATTGAGAGGGCTCGAGACGCCGGGCTTGCTTTTGAAGTGTTTGCGAACTGTCGTTTTACATAGGCTGCGAAGATCGAGGTTGGTGTTATCAATACCCTGGGTGCGGTGACGATACCTGATGAACAGATCTTGAGAGTGTGAAGGATGATCGAAGCCCGTCATGGTGGAGAATGTGTTTCGATGTATGCACCACCACCCGTGGCGCCACATTCGGTCGCGGGAGCGATGGGGCTACACAAGCCCGGAAATGCGGACAAGGGCGGGAAATGGGGCGAGGGTTTTTCAACGCTGTCGGAAATGGCATCGTCGAACAAGCCTTTTAGGTTGGGTTTCCACTGTGCTGCAAGTAGGTGCGGTACTAATGCAGTTTTGGAGCAGTTTGAAATCACGTTCCATTCAGCAATAAAATGACTCTTCACTTTTGCGCTGCGCGCTCCCGTCGTTGCATCCGAGAGATGGAAGGGTCGCTTAATCGTGGTCCCGCGGAAAGTGCTCAGGAAGGCCAGAATGCAGAGCGGGACTACAGGTGGTTGTTTTCTTGTATTACTAGCATCGACCGCGCAAACCGGCGCTGGCCAATGAAAAGACGCCAGTCTCAGTGAGGTTACAAACAACAAATTATTCTACAGGTCATGATGTGGGACCTCATGAGGGGGCGTCATGGGAGAGGCTAGGCAAATTCATTTCATCAATGTATGCTTTTCGAAGATTTCGGGGGGATTGTTCGAGTCAGTGGAACACGGCAATCTGTGCCCCTCGTAGCGAATATCTTGCCGCATCAACCAGCCGTGTCACGCATACATCCGGGGCCGCCTCTGCTTCTTCAAGAGATTTTGTGGTACCATAGGATGTTCTGGAAAGGAAGCATGGATGTCGAATCCCGCAACGAAATCTCATCGTTTTTCGCTGTACTCTGACCAACAAAATTAGAGGTTGAGTTCCCCCGTGCCTCTTCCCTTCCCCGCCTCTGAGCCGCGCCGCGTTAACGTTGGCACAGGCGGTCTTCTCGCACGATCACCCATCGTGTACCCAGCTTGCGTGCGGAGACAAGAGCGCCACTTGGCAACTTTAGTTGCACCACGCCTCGCATGTGAGTTTTTCTTAGATGCACTAATTTCTCGGACACCACCACCGCCGCTCACTCGCACGCTGTGCGCACACCATTCTCTCTCTCTCCGTATTTGCACTGGACGACACAAAATACGTTCGAACTGACACAGCAACCCGCTGCTGGTGCAAATACATGATTTGCCTCCCTTGGGTGGTCGTCTCACAGGAATCGCCAGCGATGCACCTAGGTGGGCGCCCGGCCACAATTTTTATTGCCCAAAACCCAACATAAAGTATACACAAACGTGGTGAAAATCGCCATCTCCCACCGCCTCCCCTACCAAAACATCAACTACTTAACTGCTGTGTCCACAAACCCCCACATTGCGAACGCACACAAATTTACAGTTTGTCGAACAAACCGCTGCACCTGATACAGTAGCCGGCCAGAGAAGTCTCGCCCAGCGTGGCTGCCCAAGCAAGCAAAACATCAACGCCCCGTTTCCTGAGCAGTCGGACATGACACCACTACAACAAGTTGGTGCATTTCACAACAGGATCAGCCCGACAGCCACAGAGGCGGGGGGCCTCCGTTTTTCACTCCTCGCCCCCCGCTCGGACAACGCCTCGGAAACCGGCGGAACTTCGAATAATGTCCGCGACGCCGTTGCAGTGGAGCAGACCCAGCACCGCCACCACGGGGCGACCGGGATGGTCACGGCACGCCTTCATCACGTTTTCGGCGAGCACATCGTCCCGCTCTTTGATCACCAGCCTAAACAGGGGGGGGGGG